>JAGGCT020001737.1:0-12500 GCA_017654935.2 Phymorhynchus buccinoides
GTGCTGATCGAATGCTTTCTGAACATTTTTTGTTTCTTTGAAATGTAGTCAATACTCAAGCATACTCTGGTATTCAAGAGTTGTGTGTGTTGTGTGCGTGTGTGAGAGAGAGACAAAGAGAGATGAGGAGATGAGGGGAGAAGCGAGATAGTTTGTGGGCACCTGCACGTGCGATGATGGGATGGGAAGGAGAAATACGGTTGGGAAAGCATATCCAGGGACTGACAAATCTCGTAATCTTGATTACTGTAATGCTCTTTTGTCTGGCTTCCCCTCTCATCTCATCAACAAACTTCAAAAATGTCAAAATCATGCTGCCCGCCTCATTTTTTTCTCTTCAAATATGACCATGTAACTCCATTGCTCTATGCTCTCCACTGGCTCCCTGTCCAGCAAAGAATATCCTACAAGATTGCCTCTCTCTGCTTCAAATCTATCCAGTCTTCCTGTCCTGAATATCTCACTGATCTGTTGTATATCCACACGCCATCTCGGGCTTTGGTGTTCTTCGAAGTTCATCTGACACCCGTGTCCATGTCATCCCCACTGTCCGCACTAAAGCCTTTGGTCAACGCTCTTTCGCCTATCAAGCTCCTGTTACTTGGAATCAGTTGTCTCGCTCTCTCAGATACTCACCCTCTCTGTCCACATTCAAACGCCATCTCAAAACTTATCTGTTTCCTAAGTAACTACTAATCCTTCCCTTCATGACCTGGCGTGTGCTTGTTAGAGTGTGAATGTCTGCGCTTAGTGCGCGCTTATCTCTGTGTGTGTGTTTGGGTGCGCGTGTGCGTGTGCGTGTGCATGTGAGTGCTCACGCGCGCGCTCACGTGTGTTTGTAATTGTGTGTCTGTCTGTCTCAGTCTGACTGTTTTGGGGGTTTTGTGGTTTTTTTTATGCTATATGTTAAATATGATTATAATTATGTTGTGTTCTGTCTGTTTATTATATTGTTATACTGTAAACGCCAAGGGCATTACATTGATTAAGCGTGCTAACTGTTCACAATAATAATATTAACAAAAACAATAGGATTCTACCCTATATAATAGGGTGGAATCGTAATAATAATCTGTGCAGTGACAATGATTATTGTAGACATAATTATATAGGTCACCTCTAAAATACATGTAGGCCTACTTTAGATAAGCCCCCGCCACTGGCCTTTCTTTTCCCTGTCCCCTTCCATTCCATCTACCTAGCTCTGCTAGTTGACTTGTAGTTTGTATTCTTAAAGATCCACCACATACTGACATAGCCTGTGTGTACTAGATACACAGGCACTGATCCACCACGTCACGTGTTAAAATCATGGTTTTCACGTGTTTCCCTCTCGCTGGTAAGAAAGCTTATTTTGACCAGGTCTGAGGCGTGACTCCCATACAAATTGTCCCATACATCTAAGCGAGACATCACACTTTGAAGAGGAGCCTCGTTTGCGTATGAGGGGATTTGTATGTGGGTCACACCTGGCCAGGAAAACACAAGGGACTTCATCTTGCTGGGTCAGTGTGTCTTTAAATTAAAAAAAGTTTTAAGGTAGCCTACATTTTCAGGCTCCCTTTTTTCTTTCATTTCTCGGTTCTTTCTTTGCCTTTGTGGCAAGAAAATAGCGTGATAACTACTTTGTCTTGGTGGCAAAAAAATAGCACGAGAACTACATGTGCTGTATTTCCAGCCATTTAAACAACCTTCTCATCTTGTACCGTATCTAAACTCTTAACGACCCAATGGACACATTCTTCTACATTAACCAAACAAAGACATCGCTCATAAAAAGCCTAACGCTGTAAGGTGATGTCCACATTGATTATTGTTCACCCCCTCCCCCCACTCTCTCATCTAAAAAAAATTCCATTCGTTCATTCTCCCCCCCCCCCTCTCTCTCTCTCTCTCTCTCCCCCCCCCTCTCCCTCTCTCTCTCTCTCTCTCTCTCTCTCTCTCTCTCTCTCTCTCTCTCTCTCTCTCTCTCTCTCTCTCTCTCTCTCTCTCTCTCTCTCTCTCTCTCTCTCTCTCTCTCTTTCAAACGGCCATATCAGCCATCAATCGATTATTGATCAATCGATCGTGGATGGATCGGTCCATCGATTGACTGGCTGGGACGATAGGAGACCTAGGTATTGAACTTGAAGCTTCTCTGAACTGCTGTCTTATTGATTAGTTGAGCATAAATTATATCGCCCATTCGATGTTTTTGTGCCATTTTCCTTTGATGATAGCGCTGTTGTGTGGTTTTTTTGTGGGTGTTTTTTTTTTTGGGGGTAGAGGGGAGGGAGGGGGCTAAAATTATTCTTGTATTTGTTTTGTGCAATCTTTATGTGAGCATTTTGTGGTCTGTGTTTGTGATCAAAATAGTCTACCGTTCTTTTCCCTGTCAAGCACCATCTCTCTGGAATTCTCCGCCTTCTCCTCTCCGACACTCCAACTCAGTCTCCTCATTCAAAACCTCACTTAAAACCCATATTTTTCCTGCTGCACCCTAAATATTTGATCAGTTGTCTATCGTGTGCACGTGAGGGAAGATTGAATAAGAGGTTGGTGCTGTGTTTTGTGGTGTGTGTGTGTGTGTGTGTGCGTGCGCGTGCGTGCGTGCGCGCGTGTGCGTGCGTGTGTGTGTGTGTGTGTGTGCGTGTGTGTGTGTGTGTGTGTTGTGTATGTGTGTTGTGTATGTGTGTGAGCAAACATGTATGCTTGTGTGTGTTTTGGTTTTTGTGGGTTATGTGTGCACGCATATGTATGTGTGTGTCTGTATGCATGTGTGTGTGTCTGTCTGCGTGCGTACGTTGTATGTGAGTGTATTTGTATGTGTATCCTTTGACGTTTTGTGTCTGTGTGTTGGTGTCTGTGGTCAGTCCGTGCAACTCAGTTGCTATGGCTTACTGAATGAAAGATGAATAATGAGTTGGTGTCGATAAATGTGTGCGCGCGATGTGTGTGTGTGCGAGAGAGAGAGACAGAGAGAGAGAGAGAGAGAGAGAGAGATTTGCTTTGTGTTTTTGTTATCTACTTGTTGATGAATAATTGATTGTAAAGCGCTTTGGGCTCATTTGAGGTAAAGCGCTATATAAATGTACTATTATTATTATTAGTAGCGCAACGCCCCGTACCGGTAACGCCTAGTACAGGTAACGCCAAGTACCGGTAACGCTGAGTACCAGTTTCGCCGGGTCCGCAAAATATATTTTTACTTTTGTGGCTGAAAACCCAATTTTTAGACCCCTACCACTTTCAAGGCCTACCGATCTCCATGACCTTGGCCTTGACCTTGATCAGTATGCAATGATCAGAACAAACATATGCCAAAGTACCTACATGCCAAGATTGAAGTCCCTAAGACCAACGGTGTGGACGTTACAGCCCCGTAAAGATTTTCGGTTGTCAAGGTCATACGCCAAGGTGAAGGTCACGACGGCGATAATTTATGCGCGGATGCCTTCCTGTCATGGTGACACGCCACCACACAAAATTGGAAACGATTCGGCGAAGCGGTTCGGAAGATATGCGTGGGGAAGAAAACCCCAATTATTAGACCCATACCACTTTCAAGGCATCCGATCTCCCTGACCTTGACGTTGACCTTCATCGGTACGCCATCATCAGAACGGCCATAAGCGAAAGTACCTCCATGCCAAGTTTCATGACTCCAGGACCTGCGGTGTGGAAGTTATGGCCCCTTAACGATTTTCGGTTTTCAAGGTCATACGCCAAGGTCAAGGTCAGAGCGGCGAAAAGTTTTGTGCGGATGCCTTCCTCTCATAGGGACACACCACCACACAAAATTTGAAGTGATTCGGTCAAGCGGTTCGGGAGATCCTTAGGACAGACAGAAAAGAACAACAAACAAACAAAAAAAAGGAAACAAACCTGAACGAAAACTTACTCCTTTGCGATCGTAGATTGGCAAAGGACAAAAACAGAAAAACGAACTGAAAGCCAACTTAGTTCGGCCTTTCGGCATGTGGGGCATTTGTAAATACAAAGATTGTGGGAACAATACTGGAGGCAATGCCCGGAGGCAGTGCTAAACCAGTAAAGTCCCGATTTTTTAATAATACAGATACGTGTAGTGTCATCCCGTTGTAATCTCCACTGCCCCCCCCCCCCCACCATCCCTCCACCCACCCACCCACCCACCCCCTACCCCACCCATACACCCCCTACCCCACCCATAACCAGCTCCGCTGACCTACTCGTCACCCCAGCACGTGTGAACCACGGTCTCATGCACACAGCAGTCCCCCCTCCCACCTTTAATAACAGCACGTTTGGACAGATCCCGTTTGGCCTAGTCAGCGAAACTGTAAATTGGTGCATATCGCGCGCGTTTATGAACGGATGCTGTTATGAACGGATGGTGCCATGCTTTGCCCCGGCCATAGCAAGCCTGACAGCAAATTGGAAGCGAATCGGTTCAGAAACGGCGGAGTTATTCGTGAAAAGGTGAAGCGGCGTATAGCGCGCGCGTTTCTGCACCGATTCGCTTCCGGTTTGGCACACCGATAGTCACCGTCCCCGGTCATCTACCTGCCAAATTGGAAGGCAATCGGCCCAGAAACGCCGGAGATACGGGCGCTGAGAGGCCGGCGGATGCGCGTTTCGCGCATTTGCGAAACCGCGCAAATGATACGGCCGCCTCGGTTGCCGTTGCCATCGCCCCGTTAGGGCTATATGATGATGATGATGATTATTGTTATTATTATTATTATTATTATTATTATTATTATTCGGCAGTCTTGTAGTTTAGACACCCCTTCATGTTTACGACTCTCAATCTGAAAGTCCGCTTTTAATTGCATGAAAATAATCCTAGGCTTATCCCTTCCCCAAGAATGGAAGAACGTTGCTTTTCAGTGAACATTTTCAGGGGTGGGGTTGGGGGTTGGAGGGGGGTGCATAATGTACAAGATAGCCGACAAATCGGTCACTGTAGGCATGTTTTTATTTAGGTATCCAAGCGTGTGGTGTTGGCATCGAATTGGATGGTGGCTGAAGGTTTGTTGATTGATTTATTGATGGGCGGATGGCCCTCGGCCAAGTGACTGCTGATGGACCAAGTGTTACACTTATTACTTACAGTGCTCTTCGATCGCTGCCTTCCCCGTGACTTTTCCTTTCTGTTCCGGAAGCCATAAGCCAAGCGATTCACTTAGAGAGAGAGAGAGAGAGAGAGAGAGAGAGAGAGAGAGAGAGAGAGAGAGAGAGAGAGAGAGAGAGAGTTGGTCTTTGTAATCAAGGGTATTTCCAAGCAGATGTGGGGTGTGTTTTTTATTACATCACTCTCCAGCCCACCCTCTGTGTGACCCAGACGAGAACTATGAGAGTGGCTCAGAGAGAGAGAGAGAGAGAGAGAGAGAGAGAGAAAACACTGAACACTGGAATGTTTAATGATTAGGCCATGGGCCCATATTTATTTATTTAGGAAATTTATGTAGCGCATTACTCAATGCGCTTCACAAAAAACTGTAGAAAATTGAAAACAAGCAAAAACAGTTAAAAAGTTAAAAAGCAAACAGCGCGCGCGCGCACGCACACGCACGCACGCACGCACACACACGCACGCACACACACACACACACACACACACACACACACACACACACACACACACACACACACACAGACACACACAGACACACACAGACAGACACACACACACACACACACACACACACACACACACACACACACACACACACACACGTGATTGGAGTGTTTACAAAATATGAATTCATGCAGACAAAAAAGAAATAAGTTTTAGACATAATTGAACATTATTCCACCCAGAGAGAGAGAGAGAGAGACAGAGACAAAGAGGCGGGAAGGGCAGTGGTGAAAGAAGGGTACGGACCAATTCCTTGCTTACAACATACACGAAGATGCAACTACTCTTTAAATTGCTTGTGACATGCAGGTAGCATGGTCATTCCCTGCATGTGTTAAGGAAGAGGTCAACCGAAGCGGTCAACTGTTCTGTTACTGTTGGTCTTTAATGGTTGCTTTCACGAAGCCTTGCTGTAATCCTTTGGTTTTTTGTTTGTGGCTCAAGCCACAAACCTATAACTCACTTTGTCGGTCGGTCGGTCTGTCGGTCCAAAATTGTCGCACATTTTCACAAAATTGTCGCACTTCAAATCGAGGCTACACTTCTGGCCGCTCTTTAAAATGATGTATTTTAAAAGCGTACAAAATAATAAACATACGTAATACAGACACTACAACAGACACGACGAGTATGCGGTGCTTCTTTTGATGAGTATAAGTAGGATACATAGTTTTAAATGTTTTCCAAAAGATATAAAAAGTTACGAAAGGGTGCAGAGATAACATTCTGGTTTACAGATTAAAATTATTGAAAAGCCAGGGGAGGTGACTCATGATTGGAGTGGTAAAAATAGACCGCGTGCCACAAACTATTGCGATTTCGCGCTTGTTTTCTCTCCATAGTAGTAGCAAAGGGGAAGTGTCTTTGGCAGTATAGTTGGTGGCATGATCCGGACCATGGGAAAACGTTCCTCCACCCATTAGGCACTCTGGATGAAGCTAGCCCCCGCCCCCTTTTGTCTGACACATCACTTTGGGATCATTCGTATCCGTCTGTTTGTCTGTCTGTTTGCCTGTTTTATTTTATATCTTATGAACTGCTGAACAGAATCGCTTCAAACGTTTTGTGGCGAAGTATTACCAGGAGTAGGTCACGTAGAAAAAATATAACCGCGCTGATCTTGACCTTCAAGTTTGACCTGGAAGATGTAAACTTCTTGTTGTGTTCATACCTTTCACATCTGTAAGAGGCACAGTCTTCAAATTTTGTATGTGATACATGGGGTTATATGGAACATGATATTGGGTGCCGATTACATGGTTGGTTTAAATGATTTTTATTTACCAAAACGCACATTATATAAATATTAAGTAAAAATAACGGCAACAACAAGCTTGAAGTTGAAGTTTATACTGTGCCAATATGGTTACATGGTTGACATTGACTGTGGGCCGTTGACATGTAAAATTGGTATCTTACGCATATGTTTCACATTTTGGAGCTATAGCCCCCAAATTTGGTGGGTTGGTAGATTGGCTCAACGTCGTGTGTGCTTCAAAGTATTGATAACCTTGGTGACCTTAACTTTTGACCTCGTTGTTTCCCTGTGTTGATATCTATATTATGAACATTAAGAGTAAGGGGCCAGCCACACTGCGTACGATTCGATGCCAATACGATCCGATTGTGACATTTGTGAGGCGTGATTCTCGTGAAATTCTACTATCAAAATGAATCTGATGAAATCCTTCTAGTTATGTTCAGACACTATGTATGTAATCCCACGTACACGAATCTGTTGAAATATCTGTATTTTTGTATCAGACATTTTATTTGATTCGTGTGTTGGGGTCTACTTGAGTATAGTTAGCGAAAATAGTAGAATTATTTTTAGACGGAAGTATTTTACATGCATCATGGCTCACAGACATCGTCACATTGCGATCGAATCGTATGCAGTGTGGCTGGCCCTTAAGACAGCTATTTCCTCTTGTGTACAGGCACTGCCTTTGTGTGTTTCCCGCCCTGTTTATTCAACAGTCATAAGAGAGCTGCTCCCTCTGATGCAGACGAGCGCTCGCGGCTGAACTTTGTAAAGAACGCTTTAGTTAGGCAATGTACTTTTAATCTGCTGCCTTGTGTCGGTGGGTCCATACATCTAGGGTGTGGATTAGAAGAACGCTTAGTGACCGCGTGTTTAGTGGTAAACATTATGTCACGAGGTGGGACCAGGTGACTGTTATGACGTGGTGTTGTATAGATATTTCAATCAGTAGCCGGGTCTGGGAGAGTAGGGTTCAAACAGTGGAGTGCAGGGGGTGGGGGGGGGGGGTGGTGGGGGGGAAGTTGGGAAAATAAGAACAGTTTAGAGGACAGAAAAAAGGAAAGTAGTTGGGGGGGGAGGGGGGGGGGGGGAAGTTGGGTAAATAAGAACAGTTTAGAGGACAGAAAAAAGGAAAGTAGTTATTAACTAGATAGGGTATGTTGATAAATTTAGATGTATGTAATTATGTATGTATGCGCATGCATGCCCTCACGCGCTCACGCGCTCACACACAGGCGCACACACATGCACGCCCACATCATGAGCATTCAGACACTTACACGCACGCCCATACTTGATGTTTTAAGTCTATGGCCACTTCGGCGATCTTTAATTTAAGGCAACGATCTGGTCAGTTTGTTGGACATTTGCTAAAATAAGGTCTGAAGCGTTTGAGAATTTAGCATATCTGACTTTTTCTTCTATACTTATTTTCTGTGCAAATGTCACAGTTACTGCTCCAAACATCTATTGTCCCCCTTTCTCCTACTTAATTCCCCCAATCTGTCCCTCTGTCAGTTTGTCCACTTCTTTGACCATGCAGATTGGGGGAAATAGTCCAAGTATGTCTGACTGTCTGTCTGTCAGTTCTGTCTGTATATTCCGTTTGTTTGCTACTATTACTCTGTCTCTGTCTGTCTCTCTGATTCTCTCTCTCTCTCTCTCTCTCTCTCTCTCTCTCTCTCTCTCTAGCCAATCAGATTAATGGAATCATAATCGACAATATTTCTTCCAATGAGATTTTAGCCGCCTCTTGAAGAGGCTGTTGAGTAGATTAATCTTGTTTGTGCGTGTTAATAACGCCTGAGAAAAAGAAGTGTAGGAGAATACCAAGTAAGCGTATATAATACAATTTAATCTCTTGGAGTGTGGTCCATTTGTCGAGTGAACACACACACACACGCACGCGCGCGCACCCACACGCACGCGCGCACCCACAATTAACCACGCGCACGCACACACGCACGCACACGCACACACGCACACACACACAACACACACACACACACACACACACACACACACACACACACACACACACACACACACACACACACACACACACCATTTACAGAGAGAGAGAGAGAGAGAGAGAGAGAGAGTTAGTTATATTTTGTTAATATGCCACTGGATAGCATAACAACTAAGTTCTGAAGTTATATGAAATACTAGTGTATGCATGGAATTATGGGTGGAGAAGAATTGGGGATCTAGGAAAGAAAGGAAGGTGTGTGTGTGTGTGTGTGTGTGTGTGTGTGTGTGTGTGTGTGTGTGTGTGTGTGTGTGTGTGAGAAGAAGGATAGAGGGGTGAAGAAGGAGAGAGGGGTGAAGAATGAATTATACATGTCATATAGCCAATAACCATTGCCCTCACGGCATCTGACAAGCAATATTCATGGCACACCATGCAGATAAACAGGCAAATTCCTTAGTGTCCCTGTTAATGCACTGCATCAGAGAATTACAATAGAGCTTGAAAGCATGAACCCATCCAGTGCTGAGTGACAGCAAGAGGCAACGGCATGACAGACAAGGAAAACTCCTACCTTGGCTGTATAATTCATTTTTAGAACCTCTTGACTGTCAGTGTTGCTCTTCCAGCGTTATGCATGTCACACACACACACACACACACACACACACACACACACACACACACGCACGCACGCACGCACGCACGCACACACACACACGCACGCACGCACGCACACTGCTTTCTCTCCCTCCCCCACCCCCCGTTACCTCTGTGTGCAAGTGAGAAAGACTAAAAGACTGGTGAGAGGGGGAGGGAAGGGGATGTGTGTGACCAGTGTGTAAACTGAAAACAACAAACGTACAGAATAGCTCTTTAACGTTCATGTGGTATAGGAGGGGAAAAGGTGATCGTAGAGAAAAGGATTGGGGCGAGGGTGGAAGCATTATGAAAACGGATTAACAATAAGCACAGAGTTTAAAGAACTAGATAATAAAACCCAGAATTGATTGATCCCTTCTTAAGGAAGCAAAGTGAAGGCGTGTGTGTCTATGTGAGTGTTTCCGTTGTGATTCCTGCGCAGTTTAGCTGTGTCCGCCCCTGTCCTTGCCCTTGGCGCGCCTGTTGTCAAAACAAACAAGAGCACGTGAACAGCGTGCGCCCTGTAAACTTTATCACAAAGGTGGATCTATTGGAATAGATTGTTAAAATCCGTTGGTTTTAACTGCTATGTGAGCAAATACTACATTTTAGTCTTTGATGTGGACAAAACACGGCACAAAGTGGGCGTTTTCTTCAAAACGTTTTTTGTTTGCTTTGGCTTTGTAGAATGACATCGACAAGCATTTTTGGGCCCAAATGTGCTCACAACGAAGAAGAAACTGATTTTGATATATAATTATTAGTGCACAGTTACATACTTTGTTTTTAAAAATGACAACGAAATAGTATGTATTGTCATTACGTTAAATTTGATTCGTGTTAGTGGAACAAATGGACTTCTATTTTTGATTTCTTTAACTAAATAGCGCCTTGACAAAGTTTCACGGCGATCTGTCCGGTTGTTGACTGGCAGTGGAAAATATTGCTGTGCACTCACACACATGCATGCGTGCACATAATACATAAAACATACATACATGTATACATACATACATACATACAGAGAGGGAGAGGAAGACAGATAAACAAACAGACTGACATGCAGAAAGACAGACGGATGGGCAGACAGACGATAGGAGAGGTGTTGCAGTGATTTCAAAGAGACAGACCTCTTCTTCCTGTCCGTTTTGGTGATTCTGGTTACAATAATCTCCCATTGTTTAAACAAAAATGGTGGGGGTGGTCGAGAGAGAGAGAGAGAGGGAGGGAGGGAGGGAGGGAGGGAGGGAGGGAGATAGATAGATAGATAGATAGAGAGAGAGAGAGAGAGAGAGAGAGAGAGAGAGAGAGAGAGAGAGAGAGAGAGAGTGTGTTTATTGGGTGTATATGGGTATGGGTAGAATGATAAATGGACAAGCGCTCCATGTGGTAGGAAGTTTTTCTACATTGTCATCCACTAGGATTATATCATAACACTGTTGTTGGATTACCTGGATTCTTAATCTTAGTCAAATAAGTAGCCTTTCTAAAGGCCTAGAGAGATCGTTCAATCTGTCAGAACCATCCTGATTGTAAAGATTGTTTTGCACACGCACACACTCAAACACACTCACGCAAACACGCACAGTAACACACACACACAGACACACGCACACACACACGCATGCATTTACGCACACACACGCACGCACACTCACACACACACATACAAACACGCACACACACACACACACACACACACACACACACACACACACACACACACACACACACACACACACACACACACATATGCACGCTTAAAAGAGGTTCCACTGTATTATTATCCTTTCAGTAGATCCATTTGTCTATCTTTTAAGAGTAATTATTTTGTTGTGTAGGTTTTTAAAAAAATCTCTCCTGTTTTATTTGAGACCGTTAGGCGGCAGGGCTACTTTGTTTTTCTCTTGTTTTTATAAAAAAAAATCATACTTTTGTGTTGTTCTTTTGTTGCCAGATGAATCACATGTGATTGGAACCAACAGCAAGATGAAACGACTTATGGATCTTCAGCCAAGCAGAATAACCAACGGTTAATGCCCCCCCCCCTCCCCCCCAACACACACATACCTCTTCCGCCCATTCACCCAACTCACACACATCCCTCTCCATTGTAATCTCTTCCTGATTTCTGCTGAGATCTCAAAGATGATTTACCACTCACTTTCTTCACCCTCTGGCCCTAGTGCTATTTCTCACCTTCCCGCTTCTCCACCCATCCCCACACGCCAACTTTTCTCCTCCTCCTCGTCCTCGGCCTAGTTCAGTAGTCATGGGCACAAGGAGCTTTGCAATCACTGAGTGACAGTCAGCATTAGGCTAGCAGTAGCAGGTCGATGGAATGATTCTTTGATACAGTCAGCCAGCCCTTACCTACAAACACCCGGTAATCATCTGTAATGGTGAGAGAAGATAGAGAAGAAGAGTGCGAGATCTGAATTTAGAAACATGTCATTACAATAGTGATGGTTACCTGCTGGTATGAAAACTTTGGGCTTATTAATTAGTGGACGACAGATAAGAGAATACTAGAGGAGATTTAACTTGACATGACTTTTTGAGATAAATGATCAACGGTTTTTTTGTATTGCGCTGTTGGATTTGAAGAAAAAATGTTGCATAAAGATGGACAGCCAGGGCAGATGTATTTACAAACTATGAATGGAAGGAATGGATGTGTTAGTAGACATTTTTTTTAGGGAAGTTTACATGAATTAAAAAACACACCAATTATTTTCACCACATCAAGAATTCAAAACGCCAGTTGCATTTCTGTTCTGTTTGAAGTACTTTCTGATGTATAGAATAAAAAATAAATAAAATAATTTAGCAAGGAATGAGTTTTGAGACATGAAAGGCATCTTTTTACACAATGCCATAACATAGACCCTGAAACCAATCAGAAACGATATAAACTAACCATGACAACACATACACTTCACCCACAGAAGCCATGCTAGATCTTCCACCCACCTTATCTCACACACACCACTCCTAAACAATGAAGGAAATGCAAGGGGC
>JAGGCT020001737.1:17500-25000 GCA_017654935.2 Phymorhynchus buccinoides
CTAAATAAGTGGAAGAAAGAAGGATAAAAGTTTACGCATTTTGGCTACTGCAAAGAACACCTTTTGCAAGAGTGAATGCCCTTGGTGGGTGGGGGGAGATGGTTGCGCACTGACCAAACAAGGGAATAACTCTCGCCAATAACCCTATTTGAGGTCACTAAATGCCTGCCTTTCGCAAGAGTGAATGCCCTTGTCCGCACTGACCAGCAAGGGCTTCACTCTCACTGTCAAGGGCGTTAATAACCCTAGTTGCAGAGGCCAATAGGGGAAATTCGGACACGTGCGCAAATCTTTTCCATTCTTTAAAAAGTTTTTTTTAACCTTTTTATTACTTTTTAAACATGAAAAATACATGAACTTGAAAAAAAAACCCAACAAAAACAAGGTAAAAAACCCCCAAAACAACATACATACATAAACAGATAAATTGAATAATGAATGGATTCATTAATGCATAGATAGATAACGAATAACTAACTAAAAGTTAGAAAAAGAAAAGAAAAGAAAAGAAGAAAACAAAAAGCAGAAGAAAAGACGACACCCAAACAAAATTTCAGTCTATGTGCACATGTACTAACCATATTATGCAGATGAGCATAAATGTATCTTGAAGGCAAAAAAAAATCAGCGGGTACATATTTCGTTTGTGTGCACATGTAGTAGATATCTTTTCCCTTCTTTGTTTCACTTATTTATGGATTGCGCACAGGTTTCCGCATGGAATATCCGCTTATGTGTGTGCACGGCCTTAGAGTGTTTCCCTTGTTCATTGTCTTCATGGAAGAGCATTATTGATTATTTCGGCTCCCTGTTTCCTTGGAAACTGTTGTCTAATGGTCACTGTTTCCTTTTTTCTGATTGGTAGCATTGTGCCTATTAATGACAGAAAACATTTGTATCTTTTACATTTGTTTCTGCAAATCAATGACCATCCCTTGGCACAGAACAAAACTGAACCCAGTCCTGTTTGTTAGTTTTGTTGTATCGATTTTATCCCTTTGTGTGATCATTTCCCATTAACTGTTTTGTGATTGTCTTCCGTAATCAGTTGTGGCATGACAGATTGAAAGGGTTGCAATTATTTAGGGAGAGATTTGGCAAGCCAAACAATTTACTCTTCCTAAAGATTAGGTAATGAAATTCTTTTCACTGATTATACCATGTTTATAAACTAATAAAGTGCTATGAGCAACGAGAGAAAAATGATTTTGTGCTGAGTCATTAATACTGTTCTTAATTTCTTATTATACAATGTTTTAGAGCACTGCGAAAAGTCACATAGGGGAGAAAAATTAAAAAAAAGACTTTGAATAAGTGTGCTTGTTTTATTATATTATACATATTTATGTGCTAGTGTGAATAATTATATGTGTATTCTCAGTATGTGTGTGTGTAGTGTGTGTGTGTGCGTGTGCGTGTGTGTGTTTGTGTGTGTGTATGTGATTGATTTATCTTTTTCTGTTGCTTTGTTAAGCATTTTCCTAGCACTACCACTACCTACTACAATTACCACTTACACTACCACTACTTCCACCACCACTATTTCTACACCCATCCCTTATGCTACCACCACCACCACCACCACCACCACCCCGACTACTGCTATTCCCTTTGTTTATGTGTAAACTACTACTGTACAATTACAGTCGAACAGGCACCCCGGTAATCAGGACTGACAATGCGTTCGTGGACTGCTTGATTAGTCTCTTCTCTAATTATCTATTACTAAAAGAGTCTCCAGTATAACAAACCCCATTTACGGACAGTTTCATCCAGTCAGTTGGGTGGTCGGAACATCAAAGTCTTTCTGTAGTAAAACAACTACTATTACTACTGTTACAAACATTACTGTAACTACTACTGCTATTCCCTTTCTGTTTGTGAAATAGTACAATTTCTATACTATTACTCCCTTTTTGTCTGTACTCTACTGCTGCTGCTGCTGTTTTCACTGCTGCTTCTACTGCTACTTCTAGTTCTACTGCTACTTCTTCACAATCTGTCTGTGTTTCAGCACGCGAACAACATCATCCACCGGGACCTTAAAGCGGAGAATGTGTTCTACGCCAACCCCCGGTGGATCAAGGTGGGCGATTTCGGTTTCAGCACCTACGCCTCCATGGACCAGACCCTCAACACCTTCTGTGGTTCCCCCCCTTACGCCGCTCCGGAACTGTTCAAAGATGAAAGCTACTTCGGTCGCTACGTGGACTTGTGGGCCATGGGCATCATGCTGTATTTCATGGTGACCGGTGTTATGCCTTTCCGCGCCGAGACCGTGGCGAAACTGAAAAAGTGCATTCTGGATGGAAGTTACATCATCCCCGTGTACGTCTCCGACAGCTGCCAGTTTCTGATCCGCAGCATTCTGAAACACATCCCTCAGGACCGGTTCACGCTGGAGGAGATCCAGCGATGCGATTGGCTGGAAGGGGAGGAGTTTCCGCGGCAACTGCAGGCGTACAGTCAGACGCCCAGCCACTCGAACTTTCACTCCGCTTCGGAGGAGGAAAAAGAAGCGCGGGTGATCCTGAACGACTTAGGCATCACGGACGATCATTTTCGGAAGCTGAGCGCGAAAGATTCACGGAACAGTATTACGGGGACGTACAGGATCGTGCTTCACCGGGTGCAAAAGAAACACTCGGGTCTGCCTGACCTAGCACAGGATTCCGTGATGAGGGATTACAATTTGAATGTGCAGACTCGGCAGTTTCCCCCTGCGGCCAAACAGTCACGATTCTGTGTGATTTTGTGATGAACGTGGCATTATAGTGGCAGTGGTGGTGATTAGTTGTAGGAATAGCCTGTGTGTGCTTATTGCTGCAGCTTTTTTTTGAGTGATAGTTGTGTATGTGTGTGAGGGGTGGGGGTGGAAGGGAAAAATAAGGAAGAGAAATGGGTGAAGGGGGGACAAATTGAGAAGTGTGTGCGTGTGCGGTTTGTTTGTTTATGTATATGGAAGTGTGTGTAATGCCTGCGTGTGTATCATGTGTGCGCTAGTAATGTATATAAGACCAGGCATCTGAATGAGAGAGAGAGAAAAATAATGCGCAACTTCTTGAACATCGAGTAGTTTTCTACATTAAAAAAAAATCTGATTAAAAGATAAAGGAAATGAAGAAAATGTTCATGTACATATGAAACTAATTAATTGGTAAATTTTGTGAGGGGCTGTATAGTTCTGTATATATTCATGTATATATTATGTCAGAGAAGGACAGAGTGATTAAATCTATGATAAGATAAAAAGTATTGTTAGTTAACATAACGCTAAAATGAAGTCCATTGTTTCCACTTTCATTTCTGTTTTAAATTGTGTAAAATTACATGTATTTCCTGTCCTGATTCTGCACAGTTTATTTATTAAAAAATATTAGTGTAAGTCAATAATTATTTTGACAGTTGCCCCAATTTCCTGTCTTATTGTTGTATTCTTTTATTATATAAAATGTCAAGATGAACAGAATATTTTTTATTCAAGAAAAACACACCAAACCAATGTATTTGGGGTGTACATTGCGAATGTATAAAAACAAGAATGACATGTGCCACAGTGTCGTACAAATTAACTTATTGTGCTCACCTCTAAATTGTAAATTAATACCCTCAGTCCAAGGATTCAGAATTTTATAATGTGTAGTAATTTTTCTTCTTTATTGTTATATATGTTAATATTAGCAGCATGAAAACAATGTATGTTTACTAAATTTGTTTGTAATGCATGACAAAAAGTGTGTTGGCTTTATGTAAATTTTAAGGCATTACTAATATATATATGCGTGCTAAAAACTTATTTTTGAGGCATAATTGTCATTTTTACACAAGATTCACCACTTTTACTTTATTTTAAATGAAAAAGAAACACTGAAGGTGCTGATGGGACCCAGAGATGCACCAGCCAACACAAGAGCAGCCCTGCTCCAGCCCTGGAAGTCCGTGTTGTGTTATTTTAAAAAAATAAAAAAAATAAAAAAAATATAATGTAGGTTTGAAGCATGAAAGAATGACAGCGGTTGTATTGTTTTAAAAATAAAAAAATAATATAAATGAATTATGTCAGTACATTGACATGAAATAAGCAATATCATACTGTATTTTACTGTCTGTTTATTTCAAATGAAACCTTGACGTAGTTCTAGGGAAACCTTGACGTAGTTCTAGGACGTAGTTCTTCTGACAATTACGATGACAACAGTTTTTAATGTTATGGTCATTTATCCTATGAATAGACTTACAGAGATTTATCCTGGTTCCTCAGTGCTGTATCTGAAGGAACTTCACTTTATTGATCAAATACCACAATCTTTTTGTCACTGCACCTTAAAGGGATGCCCTGACGGATGAGTTTTTGCAAGAAACACGTCTAGATCACCAGAAAGACAGCCTTTTCAACTCTCACTTTGCTCTGGTTTCCTAGAAATCAAACCGTCAAAACAGCGATTGCTCCTTGGCGGAGTTGCCGGAGAGAGAAGCCATTTTGGACGGGATGGGTGGAGGCCACTCAAGAGTGGTTGAAGCTTTTTTTTCTTTGTAGTGCAGTAACAAAAAAAAGGAGCTATTTCCTTTGTTGTGAGCGAAAATCCGTTTGGTAAACTGTGTAAAATAGCTATATAAAAAAAAGGCTTGTATTGTGGGAATTTCGTGCAAAGGATTTGGTCTGACTCAGACAGCCATTCTGAAAGAATCTGACTTCCAGCACCAAGGAGGAATCGCCGTTTTGATGGTTTGGGGAGACTATCTTACTCTAAAATAGGGTCTGTAGGATGTAGCTTTATGTAATTGATGCTGTCATTATAACATTTACCTTGTTGATGGCTTTGCTGAAAATTAAAATCAAAGGCAGGAAACAAGAAGACCTCGTCTGTAGACAACAAGATTGGTAATTTATGTTGGTAAAGCACCTCCACGTTGTAAATGTTTTGCCTTAGATGTTTACTTTGTAAAGTTAAAACTTTAGCAGCCCTAACCAAAGTTTTCTTTCAATCAGGACATTATTCCTAAATATAAGTTATTTCAGTTGTGGGTATATTTCCTTTTTTCTCATGAACACGGGTGAAAATAGGGTTTTACGCCCTCTTCGGCCATTTGTAAATACAAAGATGGTGGAAACAATACTGGAGGCAATCCCGATTTTTTTTAATAATACAGATATGTGTAGCAGTAACCACGCCTCGGTTAAACCTCATCGGCTATGGTACCGCCACAAGTATAATTTATTGTATGATTTTCATGAACACGACAATGACGAAAATGGTGTTTTACATCCTCTTGATCTGAATCAGACACATATGGGACATTTGTAAATACAAATATGGTGGGAACAATACTGATCGATCGGAGGCAATGCCCGGAGGCAGTACGAAACCAGTAAAGTCCTGATTTTTTATTAATACAGATAGCTGTAGCGGTGACCACTCCTCGGTTAAACCTCATCGGCTATGGCACCGCTACAAGTATTTAATATTGATTTTTATTTTCATGAACACCAAATAGAGTGAGAGTTGATTAGCCGTAGATATGTTAAAATTAAAAGGGTAGCTAGATGCTATAGCTTGAATCTTTCTACATTCCTCTCTTCCTTTTTAGATCTGTTGAAATATTATAATATTTACGGATCATAAGAGAAAGGCCCTATTTTTAGACTTTTTTGGGTGGTATTATTTGTCAAAGGTCATCCTTGCTACTTGTATTCACAATATCTCAACTGAGGAAATTATATTATGCTGGTCATACAGTTGAAATGCAGTTAGTTCCCTTGTCTACCATGCCCTAGCTTTGTGTGCACACAGGTGTAGTTGAAATGTTAGGATAAAAAGAACCCATTTTGTGGATGATAACTTTTGTGATGAGTGACTGTGAAGGCATAGTGGTTAGAAATTATGACAGAGGAAGCTTGACCTACAATGAGCAGTTTGCCTGCCCTTAGGTGACTTAGAATTATTTATTAAAGGTGGACCCTGACGGATGAGTTATTGCAAGATATACGTCGAGATCACCAGAAAGACAGCCTTTTCAAGGATCGGAACACTCACTTTGCTCTGGTTTCCTAGAAAATCAAACCGTAAAAAACGGCGATTCCTCTTTGGCGGAGATGCCAGAGAGAGAAGCCATTTTGTTTGGGGTGGGTGGAGGCCACTTGTTGTGGTTGAAGCGTGTTCTTTGTAATGCACTAAAAAAAAATTGGAGCTATTTCTTTTGTTGTGAGTGAAATTCCTTTTGGTAAACTGTATAAAAATTTTAAAAAAAGAAAAAAAGGCTTGTATTGTGGAAATGTGCAAATGATTTGGTCTAAGCTCAGGCGGCCATTAGAATTTGACTTCTAGCACATCCGTCAAGGAGGAATCGCTGATTTGACGGTTTGATTTATAGGAAACGAGAGCAAAGTCAGTGTTGCGATCTCTGTAAAGGGTGTTTTCTTGGTGATCTTGACATGTTTCTTGCAAAAACTCATCCGTCAGGGTGCCCCTTTAAAATGATGTGACTAGCATCTGTACAATGTAGATGCCTGTTGGTTGGGGAGATAAACTATTGTTGCTGTTGTTGTAGTTTTTGTTGTTGTTTCTTTAGTTTAATGCTGGAGTTTTTGTCATTTGTTTTTGTGTTCCTGTAATGCTGATATACTGTAATGATTACACTGTCAAGCAATAATTACCTTTAGGGGTAAAACAAAAAACACACAGAGCCAATCCAGATACTTACACGAATCTGAATCAGTCTGGTATCTATGCAGAGTTCATTATTGTGCATGTAAAAATAAGTGTGTGGCTAGTGGAAGGATGTATGTGTGTGTGTGTGTGTGTGTGTGTGTGTGTGCGCGTGTGTGTGTGTGTGTGTGTGTGTGTGTGTGTGTGTGTGTGTGTGTGTGTGTGTGTGGATGTGTGTGGATATGTGTGTGTGTGTGTGTGTGTGTGTGTGTGTGTGTGTGTGTGTGTGTGTGCATGTGTGTGTGTGCATTTTGCACACACCTGCACATTGCGTATGCATGTGTTTGATAAAGAGGAAGATATCTATTGTTCTTGTTGGATGGTTGAGGATTGTTTTGCATGTAAATCATGCTGTGATTGTTGACTGCAAGAGATGTGTATGCAGATCTCTGAGCATAGCACTGGACCAGTTGAATACAATAAAATACTGCCTGACACAAACATGGTTTACTAAATTGCTGTGATCAAGTCACATTCCATGCTTTTCTGTTTTCTTATTTTCAACATCCAGAATTGCTTTAGCATTTTGTTATGTATATTGTATGTTGATGATGGTATGTAAGTGACTATATAAAGCTTTTAATGTAATTTATATATTTTTATGTTTAAATATTCATAATTGCAGGCATCAGAATTGTCAGTGGGTCTGCAAATTTCAGAGGATTAAGAATTTCTGACAGAGGATTTGCTTCTCTTGTCAGAGTTTTTTTCCTTTTTATCCAGTGTTATCTTTTCAGATAAATAACATGTTAAAGTGATTTTTGTTTTACTATATTAAGCCCTTTTGTTGATG
>JAGGCT020001738.1:0-50000 GCA_017654935.2 Phymorhynchus buccinoides
CCACATTTGTCAGAAAGCATGAGAATATCAGATGTTTCGCTCATCACATTCATCGAAAAAAGCATACATTAACCCTTTCGCTGCTATCATGTTTTGCTATAGGCTATGCTAAGGAAATTTTCAGACACACACAAAATCACGCCAGTGGTTTTCTTCTGCTTACACACACACACACACACTCACACACACATACTACACACACACACACACACACACACACACATACACACACATACACACACACACACACACACACACACACACACACACACACACACACACACCCCCCACACACACACATACATACATACACACACACACACATCTGGGCCACACACCCTCCTAATGAACGAACCACCAGAAGAAACCTACAGCGGGGGTAGGAGAGTTGCAAAGGGAGCCTATTAAACCTTAGAAAGAAGGATTTTCGCCAATGCAGTAAGTAACAGAGAAAGCATTGAATCATGACGAACGACGATCGTCCACAGAGCATTGCTCACAGCGGATTCTGTGATGAACAGCGTTCGTCAACAGCGCAGTGAAGAGGTTAAGCGCTATAAAAATAGTTCATTTCTCGTGACTGGGGCAGAAGCGTCTTGCTATGCTTCACTGTATGCGTTACATACTCCCCGAAAATATTGATGCAATTTTGTGGTGGCTATCGCTATGCCCTTATGACACAGTTTGTCACTACTGCTATCAAGCAGACTAACAATTTGCGTCTGTGTTGCACCAATAGGACTAACAACATGCCCCTGTGATACTCACGATCTGCACTTGTGACTATCAAGCTGACCTATAATTAGTCCCTGCAACTATGAAGTGGACATACAAATTGCCCCCCCAAGTTACCAAGATACAAAAAATTGCTGTAAGTGGAACCTCCCTTATAAGACCTTCAAAAGTCTTCCAAAATGAGGTCTGGTAGGAGAGTAGATGTGCAGAAGATCAGAGAGATAGGCAGGAAAGTAGGGATCGGGGTCTTATAAGGGAGGTAACATTAACACTTACAAAGAAGGGCAATGTCTCAAAGAAGTAGGTCTTATGTGGGATGGAGTCTTATAATGGGAGGTCTTATAAGGGAGGTTCCACTGTATTGGATATCGATTCGCTCTTGTGACTAACATTTTGTGTGTGTGCACAGCTATTTAGTGGATAGTGGACTAACAATTTGCCCCTGTAACTATCAAGCAGACTTACACTACAGTTTGTCCTGGTGATTACCAGACACACAAAGTGTTCCTGTAGCTATCTAGCACAATTTCACCCCTAGGGCCATCACATTAAATACCTACGCATATCTTTCTAATGATATAATCCATTCTTTCCTTCAAACTGAAAAACAAATTAAAAAAACTTAAAATAAATATTCACAGCTTACCCACAGTTTGCTCCGGTGGCTATCAAGCTGATGGACAGAGACCTCTCCTCACTGTCCACTTTGTGAGACAGCAGGCTGGTGGCACTGGGGAAATGCACACCTGAAACCATCAACAATACAGAACTAAACTGAAAATCTCCTAAAATTTAAAAAAAGGGAGAGCTTGTGGTGACACGCTCTTCAGATGAGAGCAACCCCAATTTCACAGAGATAAGTCGCTGTGACTAGAATATATACCAAATACCATACTACTATTGTGTGGCCCCCCTGTCAGGACTGATGCCCTATTGAAATCTGACATGGGCAAATTTTGTCCTGTTGGTTTCTGCAAAAGCCTGGACATTAAGGTACAGATGTTCTTGTTTCAGGACAATTTGTCATATCATTTTCCCACTGTTGATGCATCACTGATAAGAGAATGAGTAAACACACTCAATAAAATATCAATTAGAAAACAGGGAAAAAACAAATGAAAACATAGCGTTAAAAGATAATAATGAAATAATTATGTATGCAAGTCAGTCGTTTCTGACCATGACTGCCAGACAGCACAGGGGGTACATGCTATTCTGGCGGGCTGGGCTAGAATTTGTTTACAGTGGAGATGCTTTGCCCAAGGTACATCCCCACTCTCACGGCCAAACAGATTTGAGGACTGCTGGCATTGGGGAAGGTCCCCAAAGGCCAGCCAATCCCTTTGGCTGCAGCACCAGAGCCGGCGCCGAGGCCCGCTCATTTGAATATATGTAAAATACCACTTGCGTTTGAACAGAACCTGAAAAAACGAGAATGACATTTAACCCTTTCACCGCCAAAGTTGCATTTTAGCACAACAATGATTTAACACCTATGTTACTAAAAGGCATCAAATTGGGGTCTATTATCCAAAGACCCTATTGTCTTAGTTTTGGGAAGTAAGGGTAGACCTTAGTCTATATATGTCACAGAGGAATCCCCCATATTGCAAATGGATTTCGTTCTGTACCCAGGTAAATTTAATGGAAATATTTGGCTGAAATATGGCTGGCTGTGAAAGGGTTAAGTGAGAGCGTAATGAAAGAACAATACAACATACACACCCTGCGAAATGCCAAGCAGAATGCGAAACACGACAATGACGTAGATGGGGACGGGAGTGTAGGTGGCCAGGCGGATGATGATGGGAGTTAACAGCGTGATGGATGACCACAGCACTGACGCTGCCAGCAAGACGCGGTCGCCCCCGATCCGATCGCTGAGGTACCCGCCCAAGACCTGCGTCATCATGTAGCCCCAGAAGAAGGCCGACAGCACTGTTCCCTGCGTCACAGAAACAAGGCACTGAGTGCAACGAACAACTTAACTATCAAGTAATATTTTTATGATTATGCATATAAACTTTAGGTCCATGCAAGAAATGAGAGAGGGAGAGTGTAAAAGAAATAGAGAATGAGAGAAATAGTGGGGAAATGAAAGAGAGAGAGAGAGAGAGAGAGAGAGAGAGAGAGAGAGAGAGAGAGAGAGAGAGAGAGAGAGAGAGAGAGAGAGCAGATAAATATTATGAAATTTAATGCAAGGACACCTTTTTGTCATCTATAATAATTTTGTTGCTTTGTACAATCCAATCTTGTAGATCTTTATTACATATTAATCATAATAAGTTTATTTCTCATAATTTTTACTTAAGAGATGTCACTGTCCATCGTCAATTTCATTATTGCATCACAAGTTGTTTATGTCTTTACGTCATGTATATCACTATGTCATGTCTAGTTAATAATTTTAGCACTGGACAACGGGTTGAGCCCGAAACGTCGTGATTTGTGTTGTGCTTTGTTATTACATCTTTTCTTTTGGGTTTCAATTTCGACTGTGTTTTAATTTGGTGTGAACTATCAAGTAAGTTGCCTTGGCAGGATATATGTCTGTTTACAGCACGTACGATAACCTTTAACTTTGCACAAGATCTTATAACACTACAAGTTGTATCTAGGACAGCTTCCAGAGCATACTGCTGGGATGCTGAGATCTTCCTTCCCTTTCGCAAATCCCTTGGGGGGTTTTCTTATTAATTTTTAGTCCGTTTAAATTTTAATTTAAATACTGTTTCTTCCCTCTTTTTGTACTCCCAGTCCCAGTTCTTTGAGAACGGGAGTACATTAGAATGGGAACAAGGGCCTGTGTGCTTCTCTGCCCGTCGGTATGTGTGTGTGTGCATGCATATGCAACCGAAATGTGTTCCAGCTCATAGCGCCTAAGCCACTGAACCGATCATAACAAAACTTGATACAATCATCAAATCTTGTCTTAACGTCCTCCGACCTGCACACAGGCACATTTGTTAGTATTTGATAGGGGGACGAAAAGAAAATGGGGAATGGGGTCATGATAAGGGAATGATTGCTTAAAAATATGGATTTGGGTAGTTAAAACACATAGGGATAAAAATCAATAAAAGTCAGTATAAAAGTTGTTTGTTGTGTTCGTCAATTCGTCAGTGTTTGTAAGCTGCTCTTCGCTATCAATTCATGTGTGCGTGTGTGTGTGTATGTGTGTGTGTGCTGGTTGTGTGTGTTGTTTATGTGTATATGTTGTTGTGAATATATACTGTTATTTCATGCTTGCGAATTGTGTGACTGCATACATGTATTAGGCCTATTATAAGTAGTAGTAGTAGTAGTAGTAGTAGTAGTAGTAGTAGTAGTAGTAGTAGTAGTAGTAGTAGTAGTAGTAGTAGTAGTAGAAGTAGTAGTAGTAGTAGTCACAGCAGTTGTTGCTGCTGATCGTTATGTGCATTTTTACCGGCCAAACGAAGTCTGACCGGTATTGTTTTGTCTGCTCATGTTATTGGATTTTTGTTTCATGATTTTATTGTTTGTGGCACAAGCCACAAACCTATAACTCACTTTGTCGGTCGGTCGGTCCAAAATTGTCGCACTTCAAATCGAGGCTACAAAATTGTCGCACTTCAAATTGAGGCTGCTCTTTAAAATGATGTTTCGTTTTCAACTTAGCCTCATTGTGGATCCGAAAAGCTGCTAATAGTATCACTTGAATTTGCAGTCAACTTTAAGTATAACCGTTTCAAAGAGTCTTTCTATTCCTAAAATGCTACATTTTCAAAAACAACAACGCTAAAAGTTTAATTTGTACATAAATGAATGTATACAAAGTAAGGTAAAATGCAACAGAGATACAATTATAATCATTCTTATACAGTCAAAATGCAAATTAAAACAGCCTAGAAATACGACGTCACGTCATGGATTGGCTGAGGTTCATGAAACCGTTGACTTTTATCGCTTCTTGGCCTTTTGGCTAAGATCAAAGTGAAATGTTTGCCTTTTTCTGGAGCAGTAAAAATGAGTTCATTAACAGAAAAACCATGTACCTACTTAAAGAGAAAGGTGGCATTGGGGCTATAAACATCCACCTGAAAATTGCTTGCATTCATCTGTCTCAAATTTGTAAAGTTATTTTTGATGACAAATCTTTAAGTTGGGTGGTTTGGGGGCCTATCTTTTTGGGTTTAAAATTACTTAAATTTAAAGATTACAGTTTTTCAAATAGTATACCACATTGTTTAGAAGACATTCCTCCCTTCTATCAGTCCTTAATTAATACATTAAACAAAGTTTTGAAAGATCATCCCAATTTTGAAGTTATTAAAGGTGCTAAATGCAAAACATTCTACAAAAAACTACTAGAATTATCATCGGAAAAGCCAAAAGTTATAGGAACCTTTCCACAAATTGATTTCACACAAGTTTTTCTAAACATATGCAGTAAACACTTAGACCCTATTACGTTGAATGCGACATTCAAATTAGCCCATGATGTCTTACCAGTTGCATACCGTTTGTATATTTTTAATATGCCAGTAGACAAAATGTGCTCCTTATGTAAAAATGACATTGAGACAGTGCCACATCTATTTTATTATTGCACACATATTCAGATGACAAAAAATTTTTTGGCTGTTTGGTTTAGATTACTTGGGGAGTGTGGCATCAGTGTAGAAAGTATACGTTTCTCTGTTCTCAGCAGAGATGCGCAAAGAAAAAACGCACTTTTAGTTTTATTATCAGAATTTCGTCATTCCATTTGGTTTTGTAGAAATAAAAGTTTCGACCATAAGAAAATTTCACCCATAGACATTGCTGTCCACTTTTTATCCCGCATTAAACTTAGGTTGTGGGCAGACTTTCATAGATTTTCTAGATATCATTTCCAGGCAATGTGGGGATATGATGAGATTTGCGAAATTACTGATGATGGGTTGATTTTTAATTTGTCTAGACGACTAATTTAAAAAAAAAAAAAAAAAATTGGGGGGGGGGGGGGTGTTCAAATAATTATTATTATATTGACACAGGAAAAAGAAAATAATTATAGTGGAATGAATGAGATGTTAATCTG
The DNA here is from genome assembly GCA_017654935.2 of Phymorhynchus buccinoides. Lineage (NCBI taxonomy): Eukaryota > Metazoa > Mollusca > Gastropoda > Neogastropoda > Raphitomidae > Phymorhynchus > Phymorhynchus buccinoides. Next base: position 5,780 of record JAGGCT020001738.1, read on the forward strand.
AATATACAGGTAGCATTATAGACAAAGGGAGGCAACCTGGCTTGGCTTTTTAATTAAAGTCAGATTCCTGGGTTTGTCTCCCTTGTCCAATTTCTTTTTGCACACAAGTGATCGAGTGTGTTGGTGGTGTGAGTGCAAAGTGGTTGGGAGTGTATGAACTGAAAGGCTTGAAGATAATGATTGGTAATGAGTGAATGAGAATCAATATGAATGTCTGGCTTGGAACAATAGTGGTAATGAATGATGAAAAGTGATGAATGAAAGTGTTAATTATATGTTGTTGATTGAAGTTTGAAACTGATTATTAGTTATGAATGACATTGTTGAAATATGTGATTGTGATTGACAAAATGTATGCTGTGTACATGTAATTATTGAATAAAGATCCTTTATAAAAATGAAAAAATAGTATCTGTTCTTATCAGCTTAATATCTGATACGCTCCCTATCGGGGGCTTCGATATTAAACTGATTTTTGAACCTCGGTGAAGTGTCAGGGGCTTGCTCCACCTTCGCCACGGGTTGGCCTGGTATTGCAGTAAGGAAGACTGTTACATATTCGGCCAGTTTAGACAGTTATCGTATGTTTCGACGTATTCTGGCTTGTAGATGCAGCATCTGAGTCATATTTTCAATCCATTAATAGAATTGATCAATCAGAAAGCGGTTTAGTGAAACTGTTTACGGTTTTCTCATGAATATTCACCAGAAAATGGCTGCAAACAAAGTCATGTGTCTTGTGACAATTTCGTCCATACCCCATGCAATTTCGTCCAGGCATAACATGCAATTTCGTCCAAGGACAAACAGCAAAGCACAGTGACTTGTAGTTTGAAATAAATTCATAGAATAGCTGAATATGTGTTTATTTTCTTCTCTTTTTTATTCAGATAATGTTGTGTGTAATGGGAAAACAAAAGAAAAGGCCTCCAGTACATTTTATTAAGAGGGTAAAAAATCCACTGTGGCACCTGTAAGCCCCTCAGTAGTGAGACATGATAAAAGTTCGTTTAACCTCCTCCGACCTGGAACAGGCACATATGGGGCATTATTAACTATAAAGATGGTGGGACGATCTTGGAGACACTGCAATACCAGGAAAGTTCCAATTTTGTTTAACGATAGAGTAGTCAGAAACTGCATTGGACGAAATTGCATTGATGCTTCGATTTTTACCATACAAATTCGTCCAGTTGATTTGTCATAAATATATTTATCTAAATGTGAAAAATAAAATTGCCTATTGAAAATCAGTCATCATAAAATACATGCATGATAAAATTACACGTGTTGTTGTGAAAACAAAGGAATATTAACATTTGTTCTTAGGCACCTGTTTCTGCTTGATTTACAGTTTTATGACCACATGTATGTGACTGTCTTCAGGCAGTTGCTAAGATTTAGATAGAGCTTTTCATGCAGATCACACAAACTTAATATGCAGATCACACAAACTTAATTGTAGTGAATAAACTAATTAATAGTACTGTTTTTATCATTCAGATTTCTTTTAGGTCTTGCAACAGCTATGTGTGTTTATTATCCTTTAGAATAGGTACAACACAGTTTCAAAGTGAGTAGCCATGCAAACTGAACGAAATTGCATGGCGGACGAATTTGTAACACCCTACTATACCTCCAGGATCGGCCCAAGGGGAGAAAATCCAATGAAAATGTCAATGAAACTTTCTTTACTCCGTTTTTGTTTGTGGCACAAGCCACAAAGCTATAACTCACTTTGTCGGTAGGTCCAAAATTGTCGCACTTCAAATCGAGGCTGCACTTCAAATTGAGGCTGCTCTTTAAAATGATGTTTCGTTTTCAATTGTCGCACGCCACAAACGATTGCGAATCCGCGCTTGTTCCATTTAAATTCTGTGTAAAGCGCCTTGTAGCCTACATAGTAGGATGGGCGCTATATAAATTTTCCTCATTATTATTATTATTATTATCAGGTCGCCCAATATATTCCATGACTCTGGCTAAGGAAACAAACCTACTCAATTCCAATTAAAACCTATCAGGACATACATTTATTTTAAATCCAAAGGGGGTGGGGTGGGAGGATTATAAACAATATTCACATGCTTGTAAAAACTATGTATAGGAAACGTTATTTCATGTTTCAGCGATGCCCAACAATGTCATAAAGAAAAAGTATACATGTACAAGATAGTTTATCTAATATATCCGCGAAGTGCAGCCATAATAAATAAAGGGGAACAATGTTTACCAGATAATTATGTGCAGCCGCAATAAACATTGGTCAAGTTACAGTCCAGTGACCTCAGGGGCCGCAGAGCAGCCCCCCGCCCGGGATTCACAACATTAGACTGATGCATTAAACTGATGCTGTACCGATGCATTAAAAATGTTTCACAAAGAAGGTTTTTTTTAAACAAGAAAACACACACACACAATAATAATAAATAATGCTTATATATAGCGCATAATCTTGCAAAGCAACAATGACCTTAGAGTTCAAAATAAGCTCCCTTGAATTTCACCAGTAGGTCTGATCTGATGAAATTCAAGGGACATAACTCGAAATTAACAACTAGGAGCATACAATTTATCTTTTATGATTTTTGTATAATAAAAAAATTGTTTGGAATTTTTTATTTTGTTTTGTTCTTTGCCTTGAACAGGGAGTACAGTTTATATGGCTCTGCCATCTTGTTTATTTCTATTGTTTTGTTTTGTTTTTCTTTTAATGGTTAAATTTGACCCACAAAAAAAGGGAGCCCTAGCATAGAACTAGCGATAACCCAGCATGTCCTGTTTGACCAACAGTACTGGCTACTGACCGACTCCTTTTTGTCCCAGGCCATCTGGTCGGAAATATCCACGATGCACACAGGCATGATGGTCCGTGCGGTGTAGATCACCGCAGTGCCGCACATCAGGGCAAAGGTCCATTGGCGTTTTTCTCGTCTGGAAGTGGAAGGTAAAAAACAAAACAAAATAATGGTTGTTCAAATAAGCAGATATGGAGTTTCATGCTATTGCTAAACCCTTCGTTTACTTTGTTCTTATTTCTCTCTCTCTCTTACTTACTCTCATAAACACATACTCACACACGTACGTGTACACACACACACTCAGTGTGACACTGGGATTTGGTTTATGTTCCATTTTCTTCTTCTCCTTCTAGTAATGTCTACCTGCCGTTTATCAGCAATTATTGACATATATACAGGTGTTCAAAGACGAAGATGCGCAGCACGGGGTATGATTTGAGAAAGATATTAAATAATAGGAAAGCGAAGAGAGTAATTTGGTTTTGGTATTTTATAAGTTCGGAGATATATTAAATATTAGATTAATCGTTTCTTCTTTTGTTGTTTAAGATATTTAAAAGATGAAGGCTTCAAATGGGTGGGGGAGGGGGGGAGTAAATTTTAGTGAGATGCAAGATAGAATAAAGAGCAAGTCATGCACGACGCTCAGGCCTCACATGATGCATGCAGAAAAAGATATTATATCTGTTTGAGTCATGCACGACCATTAATGATTAAGCATACCCGGTTCAGCCAGGAACACCCGGGCCCCACACGATGCATGCAGAGGGGAATATGTATATGAGTCTTGCATGACCGCCAAGCAGGCCCCGCATGATGCATGCGCGACAAAGAGAGAGGGGGGGAGCGAAGCATGATTTTAGGCACGTTTCAGCACCCTCGAGGTGAAGTGCTGAGTGTGGGTGACTGGATTGTTTCTGTGGGCAGATCGTTCCAATCGCAGATTGTACAGGGAAAATAAGAATATGCGGTAGTCTGTCCTTGAGACGATGCGTTAGAACTATTGGCTGTGGCTGCACATCCTGTTTGTGGGGGGCATGGGCTTCAAAGCGCTACAGTCCACGCAGGCTAGTCCGTTCTGGATCTTATAGAACATGGACAGCCTGGAGGCACATCAGCGTTCTGCCAGAGATGGCCACTGTATGCTGCAGCATGTCGCCAACACTTGACGTGTTCCTGTGCCTGTTAAGAACGAATCTTGCCAACCCGGTCCTTGCTGCTCTGTGTATTTTTCGTTACTGTATGGTAACAAAAGCATCTTCTTCTTCTTCTTCTTCTTCTTCTGTGGTGGTGGCCAGCTTCTTCTTCTTCTGCCAATGATGTCCACCTGCCGTAACCGGCCATAACTGACATATATTATTATATTGGGGTTCAAAGAAAAATCGCTGTGCGGGGGAAAAAAAGAAAAAAGAAGTAAATGCACACACTTTAGCATTACATTGATCATACAGCGCTAGTTGTTTTTGTTATTGCTTTCCATCATGATTAAAGGGCAATGCTTAAACTCGGCAAAGGCTGATGCCACATTTATCCAACTCTTGACTTTACTAGATGGTCAGTAGTTCAAGTTCAGAACTAGTTATAATATATATTAGTGACTTACGGAGACCAATATTTAGTCCCACGGGAATCCATATTTTGGGGTACCACAGGAGGTTCCTTTACGTCACTGTCTTTAGCGGTGATGCTGCGACGCATAGCTGATTTTGGGACCAGCTGGCAAGCCCTGTCATCTGTTGTTTGGAATATTGTTAATTAACACCAGCTGCGCAAACACAAGTCTCGTGTCAACATGTTGACAGCATTTCGTTGGCCTTATCTCCCTTGTTGCTGCATGAATGTATAGTTAAACGTTTTTGCCAAAATAATAAGATATTGATTTTTTTAAAATTAGAAGTAGTAATCTATATTGTATGGTGTACGAGGTTAAATTGAAATATAAAAAAAGAACAATTTGTTTTGGCAAATCTATGTTTCCAGAAATTCGCACTGTTAATTTTGGTTTGTACATTTTGTGTATGTGGGTGCAAGCTCTATAGTATTTTTTGCCTTGTAATTCTCTGTGGAATGAATGAATGAATGAATGGAGAGAGAGAGAGAGAGAGAGAGAGAGAGAGAGAGAGAGAGAGAGAGAGAGAGAGAGAGAGAGAGAGAGAGAGAGAGAGAGAGAGAGAGAGAGAGAGAGAGAGAGAGAGAGAGAGAGAGAGAGAGAGAGAGAGAGAGAGAGATGTCCAGCTACAGAATGACCTCCATCGACTCGCCGGCTGAGTGGGAGAAGAGCTGGGACATGGTTTTCCACCCTGGCAAGTCAGTAACACCTTGAGCGTAGAAAGCCCTGGCAGCATCACTGATTACCAGCTGCATGACCGCAACTTACAAGCACTGAGTCGACTCCATCAAATACCTCGAGTGACTCTGACAAAGGAGATGAGCTGGAAGAAGCATGTTGAGAACATCTGCGCGCAAGCCAACAAGACTCTAGGCTTCATGAGAAGAAATTTGAAAGTCAGCTGATCCCAGCTAGACCATCAGGGAGTTGGCCTACAAATCATTCGTCCGTCCGGTCCTAGAATATGCGTCATCAGTCTAGGACCCTCACCAACAACAGGACATCGACAGACTGGAGGCAGAAACACGTCCAGTGTCACTTCGATCAATGCTTGAACAGCTAGCTCGGATGGCCCTCACTGCAGCAGCGTCGACTTTCTGCAAGGCTTGCGATGCTCTTCAATCTACAAGAAGAAGAGGTGTGCATGGACACTCTAATCTCACCCCATCGCCAGCACGTCAGCGACGCACTCATGCTCACCCACGGCAGCTCTCTTAGATCTTCTGTCGAACTCAATACCGACAAGACATGCAGCTTCCTCCCACGCACAATCCGGGATTGGGACCGGTTTGAACCGAAAAACCGGTGCTAATCTTTCGCGGTTCGAAAAACCGGTTCCAGTTGCTGTGAACCGGGTTTTTTAACTGCAAACTAAGTTTTTCTTACAATAACGCATTCTTTAAAAAAAAAAAACCCACTGATTCTCAACGCAGATTGGGTGTTTGTAAACCAAGAGTAGCCGTGTTTCTATAGTTTTTGGTGGTGTATGGCTTTGACTTTGAGTGTTGAGTTGAGTGTGTGTGTGTCATAAGTTGTGTGTGTGTGTGTGTGTGTGTGTGTGTGTGTGTGTGTGCGTGTGCGTGCGCGCGCGCGTGTGTGCGTGCGTGCGCGTGTGCGCGCGCGCGTGTGTGCGTGTGTGTGAATATTCTGACAAATAAATATGTGTTTGCATAGGTGAAACTAGTGATGCGAGTACTGGTAAAAAAAAAAACCGATTAGGTAAAACCGGTTCCAAGAGGGAAAACCGGTTAAAACCGGTTCGGATTTTTGAACCGGTTCTCAACTCTACTGACACCCCTTTCTCTGGAACACCCTCTGCTTCTTTCCAATCTGTGTTTGAGACATTTGCATGTTAGAAAAATCATTTTGAAATCTGGTATTAAAAATTGTGAACTTGACCCACTGCAATGCAGCTTCTTTCCTCACCCATTGTCTTGACAAACGTCTCCCTCATATTACCACCATCATCAATCACTCCCTCTCTACCGGTTCCTTTCCATCATCTTTCAAATTTGCAATTGTAAGACCTCTCTTGAAAACCCCCACATTTGATCCTGATAACTTATAGGAACTACAGACCTGCATCAACCCTTCCATTTCTTGCCAAAGTTTTAAAGAAAGTTGTTCTTGATCAACTATTTGACCATCATCACTCCAACTATCTTGTTTATCCCCTTCAATCGTTGTTTATTCCCTTCAGTCTACCTACCGCTCTGGCCGCAGTACTGAGTCAGCTCGGTTTTCTCAAAATCTGTAACAACATACTGACTGCCCTTGACTGTAACAATATCTCACATCTGACTCTCTTGGACCTGTCTGCAGCTTTTAACAATATTGACCACACTAATTCCTTCTTTCCCGTCTGCGTCACTCTTTTGGATTTTCTGACACAGTCCTCAACTGGTTTCATTCCTACATCATTGATCATCAACAAGTCGTCTCTGTCCATGGTCTTTCTTCTAAACCTATTTCTTTGACCTTCGGTGTGCCACAAAAATTAATTAGGCTCTGTCTTGGACCATCTACTCGATCCGGCTTACTTTTCTACACCTATCCCTATCCTGTCTCCTCTATTATTAAAAAACACCTGCCCCAGGCCCACTCTCTGACCTTCTGTCATGATTCAAAGCACCCAATCATGTATAGCCAGCCTGAAGGACTGGATGACAGAAAACAAACAAAAACTTAACGAAGAGAAATCTGAACTGATCTTGATCACCCTATACCAAAGCTTCAAAATCACCCTTCCCTCCCATCTTCTATTAAATGTATTGACTCGTCTATCGCTCTCTCCTGCCCGCAACCTTGGTGTCACCCTCGATCACGATCACACCCTAGATGTCTTTTCAACAGCATGTCAGTAATGTCTCTGTCCTACCTGCTTTCTGAACTCCGTCGAATTGCTTCTATCCGCCATCTTCTTTCAGAAGACACTACAAAAGCTGTAATTGTCTCAGCATTTGTCCTATCCCGCCTTGATTGCTGTAATGCACTTTTGTCTGGTTCCCCTTCACACCTCATCAACACATTTAAAATAGTTCAAAATCATGCCTGCCCACCTCATCTTCCGCTCTTCTAAAGATGACCATGTACGTAACTCCATTGCTGCGCTCTCTCCATTGGCTCCCTGTTCAGCAAAGAATATCCTACGATTGCTTAATACTCTCTGTTTCAAATCTTCTTCTTCTTCTTCTCTTGAGGGCCCACGGTCATGATCAATGAGCTGACCATTCTGGCTCCTTTTGAAAAGAAAAAAAAAGACTGAAAAACTGAGAGGGGTTCCGAGTCTGTCGTGTCCTGGTCCTGCCCTGAATATCTCACTGATCTGTTGCACCTCTATACGCCATCTCGATCTCTGCGCTCCTCACCTGACACCCGCCTCTATCGCCTGTCCGCACTAAAAACCTTTGGCCAACGCTCTTTCGCATATCAAGCCCAGGCCCTGTCACTTGGAATCACTCTCTGAGACACTCGCCTTCTCTGACCACATTCAAACACCATTTGAAAACTCATCTCTTTCCAAAGTAGCAACTGATCTCTCCCGTCACGACCTAACCGCGCGCGCGCGCGCGCGCGCGTGTGTGTGTGTGTGTGTGTGTGTGTGTGTGTGTGTGTGTGTGTGTGTGTGTGTGTGTGTGTGTGTAGGGGGGGGGGGGGGGGCGTGTATTGTGTGCTCATGCATGCTTGTTTGTTTATTGTTATTGTTGTTATTTATTATTATATTTTTCTTTATTTTTGATTATTTATTGTAAACGCCTAGGGCATTGAATGAAAAATGGTGTTTTACGTCCTCTCGGTCTGGAACAGACACATATGGGACATTTGTAGATACAAAGATGGTGGGAACAATACTGGAAGCAATGCCCGGAGGCAGTGCAACACCAGTAAAGTCACGATTTTTTAACAATACAGATAGGTGTAGCATTAGAGAGAAAATGGAGTTTTACGTCCTCTTGGTCTGAATCAGACACATATGGGACATTTGTAAATACAAATATGGTGGGAACAATACTGGAGGCAATGCCCGGAGGCAGTACGAAACCAGTAAAGTCCCGATTTGTTATTTTGGTACTTTTAAATAGGTGTAGCATTCATTTGATTAGGCGTATAAACTTGCTCATGGGGAGTAGGGGGGCGGGGATGGTTGGGGTGAAGGGTGTAGGGAGGGAGGTGGGTGTTAGTGTGTTGTGTTATGATTACATGCAGTGCGGTTTTTGTATTTATATGAATGCCATTCATTCTCTTTTGTAACCTTTCAGAAAAAAGAAAAATCGACGGACTTGATCATACACTTTTGACATAAATAGGTTTCCATCCAAAGACTAGGGGATGTAACTCTAGTGGTTTGTTTGTTGGAAATCATGGCGGTGTCAGGGACTGATGACGTCCACAAACCATGTACAGTCCTCATCAAAGACAAACAAGTTCCTTCCGGGAAGTATTGGACAAGGTAACAAACGATATTTTGTATTTGTTTGAAGAGTTTATGTTGAATTTTAGATTTCTTGAGCTTTTGTCTGGGTAAAACGAATATTCTGATTGTATTTTCTTCTTCTTCTTTCTTCTGTTTCTGTATCATAGTCGAAAGGGACACTTTTGTGGCAATTTATCGACGAAAAACTAGGGGAGAGCACCTATTCCCTAGTCTTATTATCTTTTTATTCTTATTATTTTCCTTTTCGTTCTTGATCTTTCCTTCTTGTTCCTGATCTTTCTTTCTTCTTGATTCTTCCTTCCTCTTGTTTTCCTTTCTTGATCTTTCATTCCCCATTCTTTTTTCTCTTGGTCTTTTTCTGTCTTCCTCCTTCTTCAGGCATTTCTATATCTTGTTGCTCTGTCGATGGGGTGGGGGTGGAGGAAAATGGGGGAAGAATGGGGTGGGGGAAGGGGGTGGAGGGGTGTTGTTTACATCTGGTTGGGGGTCTGGTGGAGGAGGTTCTTAAAACTAATAAAAGCCTCCACCGACCCAGCTGAAACAACACTGTTGTTTAGAGCATTCCATTCCTTGGTTGTTCTGGGAAAGAAGAGCTCTGTTTTTTAACACAGTTGTTTTTGAGTGCTGGATGTTGTAGCAGTGCATGTTTCTTGTGAATTGCTCGACAATGTTTTTGTTTTCGTGGTTTTCCGATCTTGTTGGTCTGATTAGTCTTTTGTTTTGTGCTGACGTTATGGTATTTTTCTGCCTCAATGCTAGGTAGGTGCCCTTCTACGATCTTATATAGAAAGGTTAGACGTTGTTGCCTTCTCCTTTCAAGTTGTTCTTCTTCAATCTGTATAATCTGTATAGATCTGTATTTGATACATTGAAGGAGCCTATGAAGGCTATTACTCAACGGAAAGGGGAGAGCGCTTTGCGAGTGTAAACACTTGTACTGTCCTGATGGTATGACAGTGCATTTAAAATACTGTCCTGGTGGTATGGCATTGAGTACTGTCCTGATGGTATGACTATGACACTATGACAGTAAGACAATGGGCCATAGATTGATAGACCTTTCTTTTGCGGCATCTAGGCAAGACCTCTCCGGCTAGCATAGTGCTCACCGAGGACAAGCCCTGACCGGCACAGCTCTTGCCCTTCATTTACCACTACTCTGAGTCTGATCTATGGCCCTACTCCCAAATTTAGTCTTTCTTTGGAGCAGGCCCTGAAGGTGTACTGCCTGGTGCTGGTGATGCTGCACTGGCGGGGCCTGCTGTGATGGAGGCATCGGTTTGCTGATTCCACTCCACTACTGTCCTTACGAAGAAGGAGTTCTTCTTCAAGATTTCAATCTTTGCAGTGCGTGTCCACAATCAACACCACACTGATTATTAATATTATGCCACAGAACCGGGGAGGTTCATCCACATATGCCGGAAGAAAGGGCCTGGAGGCCAAAGATTAAAGAAAGAGAAGAGAGGACAGACAAAAGGAAAACGCCTAGCTTGATGGGAATCTGTAAGGGAGTGGGGGGTGGGGTTGCTTGGTTGTTAGACTGATGACCCCTGAGTGGGGCCAGTAGGTGCAGCAGGCGGGTGTCTATTGAGGAACTTCCAGACTCCGGCTGCGAAACTCTCTGGAGTTCTGGCCTCCACTGCTGATGCTGGCAGGTCGTTCCACTCCTTGATTGTTCGTGGGAAAAAGGAGCTTTGGCGGATGAGGAGCTGTTGCGGATGACCCCTACGTTCACACTCACTATGCCATTTAGTATTTTATAGAGCATGGTGAGTCTGGTGGCTTGTCAGCGTTGCTGCAGTGAATTCTATCTGAGCCTCTGTAGCATGTCGGTAGCGCTGGCTGTCCTATGATATCTATTTAAGACAAATCTGACAGCCCTGCGTTGGATTGCTTCCACCTTGTCTATGCTCTTCTAAGGGGTCCCAGACCGTGCATGCATACTCAAGGAGAGGTCCTGATGACAAATGCCATGTAGGCTTTCTCTCGCAGTTCAGTGGAGGCTATCTTCAAGTACCTTCAAAGGAAGCCGAGTGTCTGGCTGGCATTTTCCGTAATGGTTTTCACATGGACATCCCAGCTGCCAGTTGCTTGTAGGGTGACATCCAGATATTTGGCTGTTTGGACAGTGTCCAAGGTGTGTCCATGCAGTTGGTACGGGTAAGGGCTTCCTACTGCGTGTGAAAGGCAGAGTGCCATTTCTTCTCCCAGTCTGCAAGTTTGTCAGGTCTTGCTGAAGAGCCTGTTGATCGAGGTGACGGTCTTATGGCACAGAGTGTTGTCGGCAAATAGGCGTGATGCTGCTGCGAGGCCTTGAGGTAGATTGTTTATAAATGTACAGGAGAAACAAGGTGATACCGAGGACGGAACCTTAGGGTACACCCGACTCAACTGCCACAAACTTGGACCTAGCTCCTTCAACCATAACAACCTGTCTGCGGTCTGCCAGGAAGTTCTGGATCTATCTGTTGACTTTTTCGTAATGCCATAATGGCTCAACTTGTGGACCAGTAGAGAATGGGACACCTTATCAAAGGCCTTGGAGAAGTCCATGATGAGTGCGTCAGTTTGTTTAACCTTCTCCAAGTCATCAGTGAGTTTGTCTATTAGCCCAAGGAGCTGGCTGTCTTACTCTTAGGATCATCGTCTTCGGAAGCTGTGTTGCTCCTGGCAGATGATGTACTCTTCTGTAAAGCCCATAATAGTACTCACAACGATGTGCTCCATGACCTTGCATGGGATGCTGGTGAGCGATATGAATGATTATCGGGTGATAGTTTTTCGGCCTGGGTTTCTCGCCTTTCTTGAAGACAGGGGTAACATACGCTGTTCTCCAGTCTTGTGGTGCGATGTCAGAGGAGAGGGAGGACCTGTAAAGCAGTGTGAAGGCTGGAGCTAGTTCGTCAGCAAGGTCACAGAGAATTCTTGGGCTGATGCCATCAAGGCCTAGTGCTTTTGCTGGGTCTAAATCCTTGGCTTGGTCTTTAAAATATCAGTATAATATACACACTTTGGAGATGTGACCAGAGAAAGAAAAAGAAAGAAATAGAATTTAGAAGAGGTGAAAATAAAGTTGGTTAATTCACAGAAGCATACTGGAAATTCGCTAGGCATTTTTTGACTACTTCTGTACTGCACCAGGTAAGGGATAGGGTAAGACTAAGACTATCATCACAATCAAAGATTAATGATTACATTATTATTTAATAAAATAAAACCTGTAGCCGCTTGAAGCTTTAACATATGTATATATATTTTATGCAAATTTATCATTTCAGGTCACCATTTTTAGGGGAATTTGCCATGCTGGTAGAGTATGGCAACACTGAATCTGTAAATGGTGACGCTGAAAGAGTATGGGGTTTTTTTCATGTTGATTATTTTAATTTTTCAAGCTTTCTGTGGCATGAAAACAACCTTAAACTGATTCTAACCGTATCCCTTACCCGGTGAAGTACAGAAGTTGGGCGAAAAAGGCCTAGTGAATTTCCGGTATGCTCTTGTGAATTAACCAAACTTCAAACTTCAAATATTTTATTTTACAAGGATAAGAATTTAGGCTGGGCCTAGTCTTCCATTCTGTCCTTGGTTCTAATCTAAGCATGCAACATGTAACTATTAATACAAAAAGTCTTTAGCCAGTGCATTAAGAAATATCCAGTCCGGTAATCCAAAAGTCCATGTGCGTACAATTGGGGGGGGGCATGACCCATCCAGCCAGGTCCCCAACATGATGCTGCGCATATAGGGTGGTGGGGGTGGGGTGGGGTGTCAGTACAGGAAATTTGTAGCCGAGAGCTCTGCTGATGCTGACCCTCATCCGCTGAGGCATTAACTTCTGATTAAGATGGTGTAGCAGCCTCGTTTCAAAGGTTGTCAGAGGTGGTGCTGCTGCAACTGACTCAGGGAGTCGGTTCCACTCCGGGATGGTTTGCGGGAAGAAGGTTTCCTGTTTATCTGGGTACGGTGGGATAAACTGATTGATTCAGAGACACAGTGACAGTTGCAACAGTCTTGTGTGGAAGACTTAATTTGTGTGTGTGTGTGCATATATATGTGTGGCATGTGTGTTGTTGTTGCACTTGTTGTTATTGTTAGTTCCTGAGCGAAGCTGGGGAACTGGGGGTTTTCTGTGTGTGTGCGTGTGCGCGCGTGCATTTGTGTCTGTGTCCGTATGCATGCATATTAATTATGTATGTTTGTGTGTATCTATTTTATACATATGCGCACATTATTGCATGCTTGTGTACATGTCTATATGTGTTTGTGCATACATGCATCCTCTGTCTGCAGGTCGGAAAGGACGCAATGGGCGACGGGTCTGTTGCTAGGGACAGCCATGTTGTACTCGGCACGTACCATCATGCCCATGTGCATCGTCACCGTGTCCAAGGAAATGGACTGGGACAAAACTGAAGCTGTGAGTTCAGTCTCCTTGTCTTTTTTGTTACGTGAGCGAAGGAGGTTAAAATAGTTAAATATATATGTAGGTTTTAATGGTTTCGTTTGCCTGTGGTGCCCCGTGGGGATATCGGGGGTCTTAATAGTCTTAATAGTCCCTCTCCCCCCCCCCCCCCACAAGGCACATTCTGGAAGTTCTGCGCTTGTAACTTCCTCTAATCTGTCACTCTCTTTGACTCTGCCTTTTCCCTTTGCTTGTCATCTAGATCTACTATCTTTCTGCCTTTCTGGTCTGTTCTCCTGCCCTTTAAAACAAATCTTCCAAATCATTTTTCTCCTTTGAGCTCCTCCTCGCTGCATTCAGCTGACACATTCCGATTTCGTAGGAGCTCAAAGAAAAAAGCTATGGAAGATGTTTTTGGAAAAAAAGCAGGAAAATGGGCCAGAAAGATATTAGATGACACAAAGCAAGGAAAAAGGCAGAGTTAAAGAGAGAGACAGATTAAGGAAGTTACAAGCACAGAACTTCCAGAAGGTGGGGGAACTATTTGTACAGAAGACCCTCCCGGTATCCCCACGTTTTGTTTTTTCCACCAATTCATGCCTTCATCATTCTTATGCACAGATGTGGTTCTATGACGCTCAAATCTCCCATCCGACGTTATTACGTTGTTGTGTTAAATGCTGTTTGAATCTTATGTGGTGACAGTCCTGAGATGACCATAGCTGTTGACATGACTATGATTAAGTGACTAACTTAGAGGCTGTGCACATTAGATCCGCAATACGCAAGTTCCCTATGGAAACCCCATTCACTTGCCGTAATTTACAGACTAAGGCGATGCTTTGTTCCCAGACTGAGACCCCTGCGCCTTATAATGTGAATGATAATATAGTAGGAAACTACAATAACATAAGTCTGAATTTTGTGTACAATTCGGGGTGTGCGCCTTAAAATCAGGTGGGCCTTGTAGTCCGTAAAATACAGTACATCAGAAATAAGCGGATGGGGAGTGGGGTTTCACTTTCAGTACAGTCTTTGCGAATTGCGGATCTAATGTGCACATACCCTAACTCTCCCATCTGACGCATTGAATTTCAAGCCAGTGCATCACAAAATGTAGCAAAATTTCACTTGACGCACAGTTTTCAAGAAAAGTCAAATTTTAAAGAGAGACGCCTTGAAATGTCTAAAAAACTCTTTTGGCATATTTTGCGTGCGCGGATTCTGCCCCACACCTTGATTTTGAAGATAGAGTTAACACTGCTTCAGGGCATGGTGCTGTCTGCGTTCTTCTGGGGCTACACCATGACGCAGTTCCTGGGCGGGTACCTGAGCGACCGCATTGGCGGGGACGTGGTGCTGCCCATCGCCGCCTGCCTGTGGTCCATGATCACCTTCTGGACCCCCCAGCTGGCCTACCTGTCCGTGGACAAGTACACCTCCCTCTATATCGTCGTCCTCTCCAGGGTCATGCTGGGCATCTGTCAAGGTGTGTAGTGCAGGGTTTCTGGATGGAATTATGTTTAACGTCCTCCGGTCTGGAACAGACACATATGGAACATTAGTAGCTTAAAGATGGTGGGAACGATCCTGGAGGCAATGCCCGGGGGCATAGTAGTTTAAAGATGGTGGGAACGATCCTGGAGGCAATGCCCAGGGGCAGTGCAACACCAGGAAAGTCCCGAATTTTTAGCAATGCAGATGTGTAATCTATAAAGGGGTTTCTGAGTTTTTTCCTCTTTTAAGGGGTACGCTCACCCCCTGTCTACAGTTTTAAGGGGTATTTTCACCCCCCCCTCCCCCCAGTTTCAATTTTTTACGGGTCAATTCGAAAATATGAGAGACATTCTACCCCTTTTCCTGTGTGCGCACACACATATGCACATAGACACACAGACATGCACACACACTTGCATATGTGCACATACACACACACACTCATCACTGGGGGGTTTCTGTTTTCAGAACAACCTGTTCCTTTTTTGTTTGTTTTCAAGTCTTCTTGCACGCTTGCCAGACTGTTGAGAAGCTCTAACTCCCGGGGCTTTCTGCATAATCTTGTAGAGTTTTCAGTAGATCTAGGCTTGCGACTCCACTTTGTGGCAATAGCCTGGATAGGCCTAGTAACCATTGAAATAACAGTATCATTAGCTTACTGAAAAGTGACGACTGTGTTAACGCACAAATCATCATTTTAATGCGTCATCTCACCCCCTACTTGAGATTTTAAAGGGTAAATCTCACGCATGGTTTGAGATTCTAGGGGGTGATTTCAGAGATCTAGTGCGTAAATGCGCACAATCTCTACGTTTTCAGAAACCAGTGTGCAGGGGAGAGAGGGCGTTCGGCTGAGTCAACTTTTTGTATACCGTGTTCTGTTCTTGTACTTCTATAGGAATGGGACCAAGGGCCTAGTTGTTTTCTCTTTTTGACTGTATGACTGTACAGACATGAATCTATGGAAACAAAAGTACATTGTTGTCCTCACGCATCATGCATGATTTGTCAAGGTGCAAGAGGGTGTTAACCTGGTTCTCAGTTCTATAGGAACGGGAGTACCATATTTTACGGATTATAACCTAATAAGGGGCATCATGTTATAAGGAGCACTCCTCCAAACTCTGAGTGTGGCTGCCCACGTGGCGGGGTAATAAAAAATGGTCACACACGTAATGTTCTCATCCATAGCTGATGCACTTGTATGGACAATGTTCAAGTACTTCCGCTGTTGGGATGATCCCTGGAGTCTTTTAGCCAGGGTATAACGACAACAACATAAGGAGCACCACCAAATTTTGCACAAAATTCTAAATTTCTTACAACGGTTTCTTACCATATTATCAGTCATATTATAAGGTGCAGGGATCTCGGTCTGGGAAAAAAGTATTGCCTTAAAAAAGCTTATGGTCCGTAAAATATTCTACGATAAAATTGTCACATAGATTTTTTTTTTAATGTGTGCATCTATTCTCAGCTTTATTAGCTTGCATACTGATGCATTGGACCCATATGTTGCTTTAGCACAAAGACAGGCATTTATATATTCAGACAAACTTTGATTCTTTTGAATCATGTACACATACACATGCCTGTGAAAAAACACACACACACGCATGCACGCACGCACACACACACACACACACACACACACACACACACACACACACACACACACACATATACACACACACAGACAGAGAGACAGACACACAGACAGAGAGACAGACACACAGACAGACAGACAGACAGACAAACACACAAACACACACAACACGCACACGTACGCACAAGCACACACACACACACACAGAGGCTTGCACATACATGTTATTTTAACCCACAAAAATAAACACTAGTCAAGTTCATAATCTCTTATGTTTTTACACTCACATGTTCACTCACATGCACGCTTCCGCATGCACGTACGCACACTTACAGACACGTTGCAATTTTTTGCCTGCTTTAATATGATTCAGGAGCAGTAATGCCTGCCACGGTAGGCATTATCTGTCAGTACGTTATCGAAAGCGAGCGCTCAAGCTTTAGCAGCTTTATTATGTCCGGTCACTACTTGGGGTAAGACACTGGGGGTGGGGTGGGGGAGTGGGGGTGTAGATGCTACCTTGCCTGACCCTACACCCCATCCCATGAGGGAGAAAATCGCTGCGTGGGTCGCTCTCTGATTCTGCTAGTTAGGTTCTTATCCTTTCTTGCATACCATACCTTGTGTCTCTTCTTCATGAAAAAAAGAAAGAGAAGTGGGCCAGATGTTTTGTTGGTTTTGTGTTGTGTGCTTGCTTAACTTTCCTTCTTTTTCAAGCTGAAAAGAATTTGGAAACGTGGAGTAGATTCTTTAAAAAGAAAAGAAAAAAAAGGTAAAATTAAGGTGGCTAAAGCACTTCTTTTTGAGTATTGGTCTGTTTCTGTTCTTGCAATTTACAGCTACAATGAAAGAAAAAAGGGGGGTTATTGTCCCGTTAAAGGCCCACCAGATCCATGAGTGAAAATCATGGGTTTCACATGTCCTTCTCTCGCCGGTAAGAAATCTTATTTTGACCAGGTTTGACTCCCATACAAATGCCCCCAAATTGAAAACGAGACAGACTTTAAAGAGCAGCCTCTATTTGAAGTTGGGGGCATTTGTATATGTGTCACACCTACCCAGAAAAAAACAAGGGACTTAATCTTGCCAGGTCAGTGGGTCTTTAACCAACTCCCAAGTTGTCTAATAAGCTGATGCTTTCAACGTATTTTTGAATATTGTCTTTCTGTATTTTCTCTCACAACCGTCAGGTGTATGTGACCGTGCCTTGTCTGTCTGTCTGTTTACCGTATACCTGCCTTCTTTTCCATTCTCGCTTCCAGCCTTACAGTTTTTCTTCTCACATCTTCTCTACTCTCCATCACCCCATTTTCTCTCTTGTGTGTGCGCTTGTTTCTTTCTTTCTCTATCTCTCTATCTGTGTCCATAGGACTTTCTGCCAAATAATAATGCAGTGGATTAGAGAGAGAGAAAATAATGTTTTACGCCCTCTTTGGCCTTTCGGCCATGTGGGGCAAATGCAGTGGATTAAACAAGCCACTTACCTTTTATGCCATGGACATTACAGAAATAATGTCAAAGTAATCAACAATTTATTAAGCTGCATAATCCATTTAGTAACCTTTCGTGCCAAATAAAAGCTTGATTATAATTAACTGGTACACTTTATTGACATAATACAAATTAATTTCACACAGTTTGTGAAACAAGCATTTAAAAGAATAATCTTTTCATTATGATTTAACCCCTTTCTCTGATTTCATTTTGTTAATATCATATGATTCCTTTTGAAGCGTTAATAAAAAGGTAACATTTTAGAACAGATTGCCTTCACTAAAAGTGGAAGGGGTCTGTATTGTGCGTTCATGCATATCAAACCATAGATCTATGCTATAACAAGAGGTCTTAGTAATTACTGGTACAGTGAAAATCGCTTAACTCAAAATTGAAGGGACTGAAATTTTATTTTGAGATAGCCAGTATTTTGAGATCGAAAGACTTTATAACATAACGATTATTAAAGTGGGACCACAAAATTATTGTGAGTTATCCAGTCTTTTTGAGTTAGCAGGAATCCACTGTATATTTAGACTTAGAGCCTTTCTGTTTCTTTCTGACCATTCTTGGTGTCTCATTTTCCCGCCATGCAAATGTATTCACAGGGTATTTACTGGGTTTGCATTGCACTCTTGTATGTAGGTGGTTGCACAATAGTGGTGAAAGATTTTAAAGAGCAAGGCAACAGTTTTTTTTAAAGTACTGTATGGAGGGATTTGTACAATTGTGTTTTAGTTATTTGAAAAAGCTTAGTGGTAACTTCAGCAATCTTTGTATTGGCTTTGGCCTGAGTTTTTGCAGGCTTGGAGTTATTTATATGGCTAAATATATATAGATGCATACACTTTGCTTTAGCTTTTCTGTTGTTAGCGTGTGCATTTATGTGGATGTTTACAAGTTATTACCAGCCAGTGAAGGCCATGATATTCAGTTATTTGTGTGTTGTGTGAATGTTATTGTTGCTGTTTTAATTAAAATTCTGATACTACATGTACCATTTCTCCTCATCTGTAATCAAACCAATTGAAGTCAATCTTAAAATCAACCTTATAAAAGAGCAAAGATTTTGCAGGAATGAATGCTTGCAGAGATTGGACTATGTCATGAAACGAAAGTGTTTCAAAATTCATTGTTTTAGATGTGTTCTCAACCCATAGCAAAACCAGTAAATTTCCAAAATGTTCACGTGGCTGTTCACAAGCAAAATCTTTTTGTTGTAAAAATGAGATATTTGACAGACCAAAAACTCAAATCTTACATCGTAATTTTGCACCTCTGATAGAAATTTGGAAAAAAATCCCCTTTTGATGCTGACTTATGACAGTTATGAGACAGCTTTAAAAAATCTAAAAAATCTTCTAGTTCTACTAGTACTGTATATACGGTGTGGACTTTTTCACCCACTCGCAAGTTTGGAAAACCACCCCAATATGATTTAGTCTTTGCTTTTGTAGGTATTGCGTCTTCAGATCTTCACTTGGGAGCCTCTAGTCTTTAAAACAAGACAAAAAGTCAATGGGAACTATTTAATAAGGAGGTGACTGCCAAGCGGAGAGAGCACATTGCTGTGCTCTTTGTTTTGCTTGTTTCGCTTCAGAACCGCCAAGCTTCAGTCAAGGAGGAAGAAGGCAAGTAAAGGAAAGGATTTAATGGAAGAAGTGATTGTAGTGTTAGCTGAGAGAGAGTACAGCATTGCTAATTGTTTTGCTCCCCAGGTTTTCATTACCCGGGCATGACCAGTATCATATCGCGCAAAGTTCATGAGCAGGAGCGCTCTCTGACCTATAGCGTGGTGGCAGCAGGCTCCCACTGCGGGTAAGATGATGACGATGATAATGACAGCAGTGCAGCCTGGGTCAATACCTGCATGCCTCGTTTTAATTTTAGACACATCTTTTTATAAAAGATATCAAAAGCGAGGATTGTTGAAAAGTAGCTCGTGTTATTATATCTAGATCACCTGTCTACAGGCTTTTCTATTTTCTTTTCTGCTTAGTAAAATATTAAAAGATGTTGCTTGTATAATTGCAACCTGGGTCGTCAATCTACAAATACAGCATTGCATTTTCTTAATTTTGTTCTTGTAGTTAAATGTTTACTAGAATTTAGAAAGAGAACCGGTAAAGGTAAAGATGTGCCACCCCCCCCCCCACCTGCATTTCTCGGTTAATTCCATTTGTCCGTTTTTGCCTTACCAAACAAAGCTGTATTTTATTAACCTTTTCAGCTAATTATCTTTTTGGAATACTAACTCTAACCTTAGCCCTAACCCTTGCTCTATAAGATGGAAAAACGCAATGAACCATGACTGACAAATGCAGCGGTGTACTGCACTACATAGGGGGTGGTGGGGGTGGAGGGTGCTATTAGATAATGGCCTTTATCATGACTGCAATTAATTATTGAACAAAGATAATTAGCTGAAAATGTTCATAAAATACAGCTTTATGTTTGGTAAGAAAGGCAAAAACTCAAAAATTGAATTAACCGAGAAATGTAGGGGGGGTGGCACATCTTGACCTATACCAGAGAACCACTGCATATTCCAGTATCAAGGTGGTGAGATCAGCTCTGATGTTTCTGTATCATATATCCTAGATGTACAAACTGAATAAATGGTGGGGTTGGGGGGTTGGTGGGATATACATTTATTCAGAAGCTCTAACGCTAATGTTTAAAACAAAGGAAGAATCTTCACCTCTACCTCTTTCTCCTACTCCCCCCCTCCCCCCTCCCAATGCACAGACACATATCCTTTATCCTATGTAAATATTACATTTGCAACGCCTAGACTACCAAGTACAGTGTAACAGTAAATTAAAACTACTTTTTAACTTCAGTAACATAATCATTTTGCTTAGAGATATAAGTGAGGTAATATGAAAAAGTGAAAATGATTTTTTTTTGATGTGTTGAGATTATCCTGTTCACAGTCTGTGATATTGCTTGTTATGGGATTGTTATTCTTGCTGTAGAACCCTGTGTAGAAAGGGGAGTGCTTGATCATTTTGTTTGTTGCTGAAAAGTTCTGTTCATTGCTTGAAATATTTGCTAGTCTGCAGAGGGTTTTGTGCTATAAAAGTATGTTCAGATAAAGTAAACTAGGGTAGTATTAGTATTAGGTACTTTATAGTCACAGAGACGTCTCTGTGAAATTTGGGTTGCTCCCACCTGGAGAGCGCGTCGCAGCCAGAGGCGCGCCACCCAATTTAAAAAAATTTGGGGGGGGCATGTGATTTTTGTCACTGATGGGGGGGGGGGGGGGGGGGGGGGGGGGGGGGGGGGAATTTTGACCAAATGACAACTTTTTCGTTGCCACTGGGTTTAACGTATGCTAAGTGCATGGGCACACGGGACCTCGGTTTATCGTCTCATCCGAAAGACTCCATGTTCAGACCGTTAAGGCCTAATGCAGAATGAGAGAAAAAAATCCCCTGTACCCAGGTTCGAACTCGGGTTTACTTGACACGAAGCGAACGCGCTACCACTGTGCCACTCTACACCACAAATTTGTATCTGTAGTTGCCTGAAAGATGTGTGTATTGAATACTTGTTATGAAAAAGTGGAAATGTTTATTTGGCCTTATTGCTAAATATAAGTTTGAGGTTAGTGTAGTGAAACTGAATGGAAAGAGCTGTGTTGTTTCACATATATCGGCAAGAAAGTTTTATTTGCAGCAGTCAGATACTATGATTCATGTAATATAGACATGTTGATTTTAGAGTTAACTTAGTATGATTTCTATATCTTAAAATTGTTTAAGAAACAAGCAAACAATAGTTGTATATTGATATCATTAGTTAGAAAGATTTGTGTTATTGTTGTCGTACCCTGGTTTAAAGACTCCAGGAATTATCCCAACAACCGAAGCACTTGAACACTATGGTACAAATGCACTTGCTAAGGATGAGAACATTACGTGTGTGACCGTTTTTGATTACCCCGCCATGTGCGCAGCACACTCAGACTTTGGAGGATTTTGGACTGATGATGTTATGCTAGGAGCTTGCCATGGCTAAAGACAATCCCCACATAACTATGCAGAACATAACAACATTTTGATGTAGCCTTGGTTTTCTAGCTTATGTCAGTTGGTCTGACACTTTAAGCCAATGCGAGAAAGGTTCGTGTAATGAATTCTTGTGGGGAAAGAACTACTTGGAGAATGTGATTTAACATTTGCCAAGTAACTGATTTGATTTGGTGTAATTCTTATAAAGCTTTTATTTTTGAGTTTCTGTATATAATAAATTGTGTAGATTTTGAATCATTTATTAAAAAAATGTTATGTAAGCAAAAACTTTTATAAGGCAGGCTGTAGTGACAGTTTTGTTTTAAATAGGAAGTTTTGGGTTGTGAAACTTTGTTGGAAAAAAAGTTATATTATGATGAAAATTACTTAGCTGAAGTACAGTAGTATTATGTTATGAAATGTTGCACAGAAAAATTGATGTGGTTTTATATGTACATGCCTAGCTATTGAGTTCCGTGTAGTAAAACTGTAGAAACTTAGATGGGCTAAGGGGTTTTATTTGTGACTGTGTGTGTGTGTGTGTGTGTGTGTGTGTGTGTGTGTGTGTGTGTGTGTGTGTTGAGATTTGTATACTTTTGTTGTGATGAAATTTCCTGCTTTTATATTATACTTGTTTAGTTCAATAGTATTATTATTATCAGGAGTAATATGTTGTTGTTCCTGCCATATTAGTACATGTACCTTTTTTTCATAAAAGGCGAACCCCCAAATTTTACACAAAATTTAGATTTGATTATACTTTCTTACTACAGTATATTAGTCATATTATAAGGCGCATGGGTCTCAGTCTGGGAAAAAAGTACCTCCTTTTAGTCCATAAAGTATGTGCATGCCTGATGAAATAATCTGTAATCTAGTTTCATATACATAAACTGTACTATAAGATTGTGAATTGAGGGAACTCGTTTTTGGAATCCTTTTTGGTGACAATTAATTTTGCTTACTTATTGGTGTAAAAGATTATTTCCTTAGCACCGTAGTACGTTTTAATTATGCATGCTTTTTATTTTACAATATATTTTGAGGGATATATTTGTTGCATGATCTTGTGATTTATTTATCTAGATATGGCTTATATGGCCGTGTGTGTGTGTACTTGATTGTGTGTGTGTGTGTGTGCGCGCGCGCATGTTTGTGTGTGCGTGTGCTCGATTGTATGTGTGTGTGTGCATGTCTGTGTGAGCCTGTGGTGTGTGTGTTAGTTGTTAGGTAAGTCTGTGCATTCTGGGTTGAAGTATGCTTTGAAAATGAATTTACCTGTAAATAATGTTTCTGTGCTTTCAACAATCAAGCTCAGAAGCTTAAAATAAGTGAGCAGAGGCATAATTAAAAAAGAAAGTGCACATGCATACATACATATACCTTAAAACTATATCTTTTGGTCAGAGCGGGAAAAAAGCTAACCTGTTTTTCACTTTAGAAAAGGCAGCAATGATCGCTATGTTGAAACAAGTTTGAAAAGCTTTCAAAAAGTTTATTGTGGTTTGTTTCATGAGAATGCTGATGCTAATTTGTGTGTGTCTTTTTTTCTCTTACGTAATATTACAATAACAAAGTGTTAAATATTTGTGTCATATTAGTTAACTTAACTGTCAGCTAAACACCGTACAAAAACACTTATTTGAGATGAAATAAATAAATTAATAACTGAAGTTTGACTAAGTTAATTTGTATTTCACTATTGTAGTCCCCAAATGAAGTGACGCCATTTGGGCCACAAAATTCATAAGTGAAGTCTGGAAGTAGACTATAAAATTATTGTGACTTTGCTTTTCAAAATAGACAATTACTGGTAGTTAAGAAAATATGACCTAATGATGGTTATGGCTCTGTCTTTGCACTGTCACTGGATGATGTGACAGATGTGTTAATTATCTTGGGCTGTGTTGTTCAGTACTCTTCTTACTGGAAGCGTGGGTTCCCTTCTCATGGAGCTGTATGGATGGCAGATGCCCTTCTATTTCATAGGTGAGTTCTCTTTATGTTCAGTTTTGTTTTTTAGCTTATCACCTACAGTTTTAGAGAGGTGGGCTACCGTAATTGTTTGTGTCTGTTCTTTGTCGTTATACCTGTGGACTATCTTTTGAACCTCTGCAAAAAGAATCACTTCAAATTTTTGTTACGGTAATATATTACTTCGAAGCTGATGAATAACTATTTCAGCACTAGGCTTGTTGTTGTACCCTGTGACACTCTTGGGATTTCTTATTGTTTTAAATTATTGATTTTCCCCCAACAGCTCCTATTATTGTAAAAACAAAAACAAAGCAATACGCATTCTCGTTGTGACCAACAGTCCAGTGCTGTCTTATATGCCTTGTCTTGTAGGTTACCTTGCGTTTCGCCCTTCACTCAAAGGGCTTTTGTCATTGGTTGATGTCTGCCCGATGTAAGGGCCAATAGCAAAGTGAGAGTGAAAGCTGTATGATTACAGATTTTCTACAGTAATGTGGAAAATATTTTACAGTTTTTGTTGTTGTGAATGACGGTGAGGTATTTTCACAGGCTCCTAGTGCGTGGGTGAAAGTAGTTCAGGCATGCTCCTGAAATCAGGATTGGACAAGCTGAAAGAAAGAGTCTTCATGGTTGGCCATCTTGTTATCCTGAACCACACTCTTATAAAAAGCAAATGTTTCTGCCCAAATTGATGGCAGATTAAAACAAGATGATATTCTAACACTATCCCCACCCATCCCGTATACACAGATACACACACACACACATAGGAAATTATTTTTAACTAGCAGCAATATTAACTCAGACTAACGCAGCTTGGACACATACCGAGATCCAAAATCATTGCTGGGCAAAGTCGATAAATTGGCTGAAATCTATGAGTCTGTTAAGCAACGGTAATTTTCCTCATTTTTCTCAATACACCCAAAATTGAGACAGGCACTTATTCTTTTAATATACTGTGCCAGGCGTATGCGGTATTCTGTGGATGCTGAGCATGCGGTACTTCCTGATCCAGCGGCACCGTCAGCGGTACATCAACATCGGTCCAGGGGGCAGCCCCATCACCAGCAGTAGTGCTGCTTATCATGGCAGGGAGTCCGTGCCTTGGATTACGCTCTTCACCAAACCCGCCTTCTGGTTAGTGGGGGTGGGGGAGGGATGAGTGTGTGTGTGTGTGTGTAGGCGAGAGAGAAAGAGAGAGTGTTTGTGTGTGTGTGTGTGACTGTGTGTGTGTGTGTGTGGGCGAGAGAGAAAGGGAGAGGGTGTTTGTGTGTGACTGTGTGTGTGTGTGTATGTGTGTGACTGACTGTGTGGTGTGTGTGTGGAGGTGAGAGAGTGTGTGTGTGTATGTGCATGGTAGTGTGTGTGTGTGTTTATGTTCATACGGATGTGAATGTAATATATGTGTGTGTGTTGTGCACGCGCACGCATGCATGATCATATGTATGTATCTCACTATCTGTGTGTGTGGATGAGAGAGTGGCTGGGGGATGGATGGACAGGAAGGTGGAAGTGGAGGATTATTTGTATGTGATTGGCTGCTTGCTTGTGTGAATTTGGTTAAAGGATTCACTGTGCGTGTTGGTCTGTCTTTTATCTGTGTGTTTGTGCAGTTAAGTAATGCAGAGTAAGCTTTACAGTAGATTTAAGCTGCTTGGGGAAAAAAGACAAAAATAAAAGAATCATTTTTTCACTGTTCAGGTCATTGTTGGTGGGCCATTTTTGTGAGAACAATGCATTCTACATACTGCTGTCCTGGCTGCCCACATATTTCCATGAAAACTTCCCCTCAGCAAGGGTATGTACTGAGGCTACAAGGGTGCAAATCTTCTGGCCTAGGCTTGAATTCCGCCTTGAAAAATGCTCTTTTTTTTTATAACTTCTCTGTTTTTACCTTCTTCTTTTTGCTTTGCACGTGAGTTGAAGTTTGTTTGGTTTTGCGAGAAGAAAAATGTCTAGTTTCGACACAATTGTTTTATAAAAATCTAACAGACATTCATGAGATAGATATCTCATAGATGATTTAAGAGACGTTGCGTTAGTTTTAAAGGTTTTTTTCCTGATGACGAAACACTAGTAAAAGATGATTTCAAAAGCTGGAAACCCAGGGTGTTACAGTTGGGGCAAAAACACATTAGACGCGGAAGTTACACACGTAAACCCATAAATAAGTAAAAGAAAGAAGGGAAAAAATATACGGATTAGGGGAAATATGGACATGTGCGCTTATTATTTTCCTTCTTTCTTTTACTTATTTACGGATTGCGCATTGGATTTCCACATCTACTGTGTACACGGCCCAAGTGTGGTCATTTTGAAGTTGTTAACCCTTTCACCGCCAACGTCGCATTTTTGCACCACAATGATTTAACACCCATGTCACTAAAAGGCATCAAATCAGGGTCTGTTATCCAAAGACCCTATTCTCTTAATTTGGGGAGGTAAAGATAGGCCTTACTTTAAATATGTCACAGAGGAATCCCCAATATTACAGACAGATTTTTTTCTCTACCCAGGTAAGTTTAATAGACATTTATTGGCAAAAAATGGCTGGCGGCGAAAGGGTTAAGAGAGGAGTAAGTTAGTGTGTATCCTTCATGGTTGCGACTTGCGGGTGTTGGTGGGTGTTGCAGGGCTGGGTGTTCAACGTGATTCCCTGGGTGGTCACTATCCCCAGCTCAGTGGGCGGTGGATGGATTGCTGACCACATGATCAGAAAAGGTACAACTGTGCGCAAGCCAGGATTTTTTCCCTGTTTGTTGGTTTGGTTTTTTGTCGCTTATTGTTTGCTTGATACTAAAGGCTCCTGACATTGAATTTGTCTCAATTTTGTAGGGTAAGATGAAGGTGTTCTGTGTTTTGTTTCTTTTGCTTCTTCCCCCTTTTTGTGTTTCTCTTTAACTCATTCGCATCGCAACGATTTTGAATTATTAAAAAAACTCACAAATCACTCCAGCCACACACACAAACTAAACATACATAAACAAAAGGAAAAATGAAAGAAGATTACAGGTTTTTACTTCAGGTTTAGACGTAGGGAAGTGGTAGATCAGACTCTTATATATAGATTTAATATAGAAAAACTCTCTACACCGATTGGTTTCCCCACAACAAACCACTACAAAAGCAAAGTCAGAGGCAAAATTGTGGAGCGAAGCGAGTTTAGAAGTGACCAAAGTATGATGTACACACAGATTTACTTCCCTTGAAGCAAATGCATCAAATTGACAGCTATCTATTAATTCCGGACATATATGTCCGGAACGACTTGAATGAGTTAAGGAGAAGACTGTCATGTGTTAAAAGTTATGTGTTTCTTATAGTGAATTAAACCAATAAAGGCTGAATCCATAATCATAAGAAACATTGACATTTGCTCTAACCTTCTCATTGTCTTTTTCAGGTTACAGTGTGACATTTGTCCGAAAACTGATGGAGGTATGTTTTCGATGTGTTTGTGTGTGCATTTTTGTATTTAAAAAAAAAATTTCAATCATAATATGTTAACTTACTTACATATAGTACATATCTATATTGTTAAAAATTCGGGACTTTACTGGTGTTGCACTGCCTCCGGGCATTGCAGCCAGTATTGTTCCCACCATCTTTGTATTTACAAATGTCCCATATGTGTCTATGACCGAGAGGACGTAAAACACCATTTTTCATTCATAATATGTATTTTATTTGCACTTGCATCTTTCCACTCATTTCCTTTAATTTGAACTCTCATTCATGCATGATGGTAGTAATGTCTCAAACAAAGAGACAGAGAATGAATTTTGGGTTCAAAACCCATCAGAGGCAAGGGTTTTTTCAGTCCTGAACCGACTCCTACCCAGAGAGAGTGGCTATGGGCTCAATGGGAAAACTGAAACCACACAGTCGAGCTTCATCCGCTTAGCGGATGCTACTCTGAGAGTGTTGCTCTATTTTCAAGACCAACACTGCAGGTGTTTGTAGTTCTCGGGCCTGGTTAATGCTGGGATATCATTATGAAAGGAAGCGTAGAGTACATCCCTGTCATGTAGCCTCAGACCGATACGGAACTCCATAGCATGATGATCATCATAGTCATCTGCCTCATTTCCAACAATCATCAACAACAACAAAACTCTTAAATTATGTGGCCTTGCATGCCCTGCTCTCATGGTGATCTCAAAGTTTCTATTTCCAATCCAGTCTATGCCCTTGGTGCATTCGTATCAAAGTCTCTGGGAGTACGCTTTATATTCCAAAAAATACAGTACATGATTCAAGTATTCGTGTGCATGTTTTTTGGGGGAGCGAAGTCTCGTCTATATACTGATAATGTTGGTGTGTGTGTGTGTGTGTGGTGTCATCGTCTCATTAAAAGCTTTAATATAGCAATTTTCTCAGAAACTACAAATAATAGCATAACCAAATTTTTGCACAATGATAAAAATCACATTATATCTGCAGTGACTGCTTTTATTAAAAAGTCACTAGAACAAGTTGGTTGGAAATCAGTTATTATTTCTGCTTCAGGGATTTATTTAAATTCCTAAGTACAAAAGGTTAGGCTGTTTCAATTCTTGTAGTTAAGCCTACAACAGGTTATGGTTAAGACGTCATAAAGAAATTATGTCATCTTTGTGATGTAAAAAAAAAATGACGTCAAGTTTTGCTCTAGGCCCTAGCGAAGAGCATTAACCATTTCGCCGTCAATATTTACATTTCTGCACCACACCAATTTAACACCCATTGAAAAGGCATGAAATTAGGATCTGTTATCCCATGATCTTATGTTATTAATTTATGGAGATAAAGAAATGCCTTATTTGATACATGTCATAGGGGGGTTCACATTATTTCAGAAGCCAACTTTTCTTTACCCAGGTAATGTTTTCATAGACATTTTTTGGCTGAAAAAGTGTCTGGCGGCGAAAGGGTTAAGAATAATGTGGCATGCGTGAGCAAGTCAATGTGGCGCTTCACTCTTCTTTTAATGTTGTCAGAGTATCGCCCTGGGAGGCACGTCGTTTTTCCTGGTGATGCTGTCGTTCACCAACAGCTACTACAGCTGTCTGACCTGCATGGCTCTGGCCGTGGCCTGCTGCGGCTTCCACAACAGCGGCATCCTGGTCAACCCCCAGGACATCGCCCCCCGACACGCCGGATCTGTCTTTGGTCAGTTAGTCTGACGGAGGGAACGAGAGAAAGAAAGAGAGAGAGAGGTGGTGCAGAGAGGCAGAAACTTGTGAAACTTGTCAAGTTTAACTCTTCTGCAGTGGAACCTCCATTATTAGACCTCCCATTAGAAGACTCCCTCCCATGTAAGACCTACTTCTCTGAGGCATTGCCTTCTTTTTTTTTCTTTTTTTTTTTTTTATTGAACTTTTTTTTTTTTCATTTCCACATTTTTCACAAGGAAGAAAAACAAACAAATAATAGGCAAAAATCAAATGAATACATACAGAAGACAAACAAACATATTTACACACATCTGTGCCGTGGAAGTCATTGAAAAATGTTATCACAACATCTTGAGGTAACAATTTATCATCACTATGTGGAGTAACTAAAAACAGAGAGCTCAACATTTCAAATTGTGAGTTTCAAGCTCTGAACAGGTATTACTCATATTTGGCATTGCCCTTCTTTGTAAGTACTAAAATCACCTCCCTTATAAGACCCCTCCCTTTAACTCTTCTAGCACCATGGGCGAGTATATTCGCCCAAGACATTACTGTACACTCCCACCAAACGCAAAGGCATTCACTGCCAAGCACCTTGCCACGTGTTTGTCTGTTTGTCGAGCCTTTGTCACTGTTTCTGCTGTTAAAGCAATGCATGCACACTATGAACAAAATATTACTCCCGTCTTGTGGGTTGAGATACAACAGACAACCAAGAACGTCAAAAAATACATGGCGCTAGAAAAGTTAAGACCCCTCCCTTATAGTTATAAGACCTCATTTTGGATGATTTTTTAAGGTGTTAGAAGGGAGGTTCCACTGTAGTACCATGGGCAAATACATTCACCCTGTACATCACTCTACACTCCCACCAAATGCAAAGACATTCACTGCCAAGATCCCTGCCATATGTTGGTTTATTTTTAGAGCTTATATCAGTGATTTTTTCTGTTAAACCAATGCATGCGCATTCGAAAAAAACCCAGTTACCCCCCTCTTGTCAGTTGAGATGCAACTGACAACCAAGAACGTAAAAAAATACATGGTGCTAGAAATGTTCATGTGAGTCCATGGAGAAAGAGGGGGGGGGGGGGGGGGAAGAGAACAAAATTAACAGCAAGCACTAATTGAATTTTAACCCTTTCCCTGCCAGCCCCGTGTCTACAACTGGCAGTATAATGTCGCTGATGTTGTTATAACTTTTGATGTCACAAGTCTGGAATGCTGTTTCTTGTTTTAAGGCAATCAGGAAAGATAGGTCTCCAGACCATTTTGCCAGATTGAGTGGTGACTGGTCTCTTATACATTTTATAATTAATGAAAGACAATTTCTTAATTTTTCTCCGGCAGTGAATGTGTTGATGACTTGGCCCCTTTGGCCTTTTCATGAGGTAATAGAAGGAAGGGGGACAGAGCAAGAGGCATGTTCATGCTAAAATTGGGCCTGCTGCAATGTCACATTTTAGCACCACAATGGTTTAACACCCATGTCACTAAAAGGCATCAAATCAGGGCCTGTTATCCAAAGACCCTATTTTCTTAATTTTGGGAGGTAATGATAGGCCTAATGTTATATGTCACAGATGAATTCGCAATATTGCAGAAATATTATTTTTCTCTATCCCGTTAAGTTTAATGGTATTTTGGGGCTGAAAAATGGCTGGCGGCGAAAGGGTTAAGAACAGCAACATTATTGTCAACCCCAAGGATATTGCCCCATGACATGCCGGATCTGTTTTTGGTCAGTCAGAGAGTGTGTGTGGTGTTAGTGTGTGCTTGTAAGTGGGTCTGTGTGTGTTCTTTGCGTGTCTATGAAGTTGTTGTTATTGCTTCAAATTCATTAACTTGGTGTTCGTGCACATGTGTGTATTTGTGATGTTATAGGATGTCACAATGTTTGTTAGTGTACCTTCTGACTTTGCTCTGTTACTTTGAGTGTGTGGTTTTTTTATTATGCTTCTCAAAGAAGATCATAAAAGCATTTAACAAATTTTTAAATATGATTTATTTCTGTGCAGGAATCATGAACATGGCTGGAGCAATTCCAGGTAAGGGCTCATAATGCGATACTTGCCCCAACACCCCACTCCCCCTCCTTTAAAAAAAAAAGAAAGTTTAATGGTTTAAAGATAGAAAATGTATATAACTTATAAGTTTGTATGGACATTTGATTGCTGCTTTGAATCTGGTTATCATTTCAGGTTTGGGCTGATATTATATATCCTCTATTTCATAAAAATGCCTGAACATAGTCTGTTGATTGCGCAGTTTAATTTTTATCACTCTCTCTCTCTCTCTTTTTGTTTTAACAAGTACTTCTTTCTTTCTTTTATATATTATCTATACAACTATAAAAGAAGAAAACAGAGCACAAAAGATAACTTATGTATTAAGTAAAGTTGTGTGTTTAGCTTATTGTAAAGTTGTTTCTTACCTGAACTCTACGTGTGTTCTTTCTTCTTTTTTTTACCTGAACTCTTATACAATATTTAAATAAAATTCATAATCATTTCTTTCTTTTTTTAACAATTTTGTTAACCAAACTAGCTAGCATAACATCCTCAGCAGAAATACTTGCTGTGTGTCTGTCTCGAGAGATCCTGTATACGCCCATCTTTACCATCAGTGTTTTGTCATTCCTTGATCCAGCAGTCACCAGTTTATATCTTCAAGGTATTCATTTTGTTCAGGGTTTGTCGGGGTGTACATTGCGGGTCACATTCTGGAGGCCACCAAAAGCTGGACAGCGGTCTTCAACCACACGGCCCTGGTCTGCATGATAGGCATGGTCGTCTACCTGCTGTTTGGCACCGGCAAGAAGATTGTCTGATGGATTGTTAGTGATTAAGAAGTTTGTCTGATGGATTGTTAGTGATTGAGAAGTTTGTCTGATGGATTGTTAGTGATTGAGACGATTGTCTGATGGATTGCTAGTGATTGAGACGATTGTCTGATGGATTGTTAGTGATTGAGAAGTTTGTCTGATGGATTGCTAGTGATTGAGACAATTGTCTGATTGTGTGTGAATGGATAAACAAAGTTGTCTGAAAGAGAAGTTTGTCTGATTGCTTGTCTGTGGTTGAGAAGATTGTCTGTGATTGATGTCTGACTGTGAATTGATAGACTATGTTGTCCAAATGATTGTAATTCTGAAGATTGTCCGATTGTGAATGGATAAACAAGGTTGTTTGATTGGTTGTCTGTAAATCACAGTGTGACTGAGAAGATAGTTGGATTTTGAATGGATAAACAAGACTGTTTGATTGTGACTGGATACACAAGATTGTCCTATTGAGAAGATTATCTGATTGATTGCCTGTGATTGAGAAGATTGGGGGAACTTTCACGCAGGGAATTGTGCGCAGGGTATAACCGTCTGATTGTGAATGGATAAGCAAGATTGTCGGATGGATTGTTAGTGATTGAAAAGATCGTCTCTGAATGGATTAATTTTGTCACGCCTCTGCAGTGCCTGATGGCTGCTGTAGATCTTGCCACTTGTAGCCTGTTTGTTTGCTGGTTACCTCTGTAACACCGTGGTCCTGTGAAGAAGACGACATTCCTTTAAGTGTTGGCCCCTTTTGGGGGCTGAAAGATCGTGTGATCGTAAGCATATGAAAAGAAGAAAAGCTCAAGCTCTTTGGTCTTGCTCTCATCGGTGACCTCAGTTGTTTTGTTTTGTTCCTCTTCCCCCCTCCCCCTGATCTATGTCTGTCCTGGTTACATTTGTTGCATCAAAGTTTCTGGAATCGCCACATAAATTGAAAAAAAAAGAATCATTGCATCCATGGAGGAAAAACGTTGATTATTCTGTCTCGATGAATAAACGGTGAGCAACTAACGTTCATTAGCGCTACTGCCTTCTGTGGCTTGAGTGTAACAAGTCATCTCCTCAACCGGATCTCCAGATTGTCAGGGAGCTTGAATCTATGACCTGATTTGACCCCTCATTTTGTGCAGCCAGTGGTCATATGACCCATGATCTCTGAAACCAATCTGAAGCTGACACATTGCTGGCCCCTTGTTTTGGAAACTGACCCCTCACTTTCTGTAGTCAGGGGTCATATGACCTTTGAAGTTTCAAAACAACTGAAGATCTGGCCCTATATTCATAGGACACATACCAACTAAGATTGGCTTTGTGCGACTGTGCAGCTACAACTAACCAATTGCTCTAGGTCCTGCTACATGAATGCCACTTAGTTGAATTATCAGCTGTGCATCAACTAAAGCGCTCATTCCTTATGGTCACAATACACATTGCTATTTTTCGCTCTTTCCCCGTGGCAATACAGTGACACTCAAGTCATATTATTACTAGTGTATCATTGTGTTGTCATGGAGAAAGAGCAATAAATAGCAATGTGTATTTTGACTATTAACAGGTCTTTGTAAGTCATATTCTGCAAATATCTAATAATGATCCCCAGCATCTCCACTTAATTTCCCCATTACAGTTATGCCAGACTACTGGATTGTGGTGAAAGATCTCAGCAGCAATGCAGTGTCTCCATTGACAGGTTGCCTTTGGATGTGTTCACTATATTCTTTTAGTGTTGGGGCTGGGGCTGTGTGAATAGAGCTATGTGTGTGGAATGAGATTGGCAACGAGTAGCTTGGGAGTCATGCTACTGGTAACACTTATTAATACGAGTAGCAGCAAAAAAAAAGATTGTGTAGTCATGAACTTTTCTAGCGCCATCTATTTTTTGACGTTCTTGGTTGTCCGTTGTATCTTGGTCGTGAAAAAAGCACCCCTCTCCCTACCACCCACCCTGTCAGTGACCTTCCTGATGTCTTTAACGACTACTTTGTTCAGAAAATCCAGCTGATCAGAAACGAACTTGATCAGGCTTCTTCTACACCTACCACCCTGTTAGACCAAATAGGAACAACATCCACGTTCTTGGAATTTCAGCCAGTTACTGCCTTCGAATTGAAGAAGATCATTCTAAAAGCAAAACCCACTTCCTGTCCTCTTGACCCTATACCGACGCCACTTTTCATAGAGTATCTTGATGAACTACTCCCTACTCTCACCCATATTGTCAACAACTCTCTAACATCTAGCTCCTTTCCATCTGTGTTCAAAACTGCCATTGTCAAACCACTTCTAAAGAAATCATCATTTGACCCAAACACTCTCAAGAACAATAGGCCTATATCCAACCTCTCTTTCATATAAAAAATCATTGAGAAATTAGTTCTTCATCAACTCCTAGGCTATCTCAATGAACATCAACTCATCAGTCGTTCACAATCAGCGTACAGGCCATTTCACAGCACTGAAACTGCACTGTTGAAGGTAACTAATGACATTCTCTTAGCTCTTGACTCTGGTGACGCATCTATATTAACTCTTTTGGATCTTTCAGCTGCTTTTGATACTATTGACCACCATACACTCCTTAAGAGGCTTCAAATCACCTATGGAATATCAAGCACTGCTCTGTCATGGTTCTCGTCTTACCTTTCTGGTCGAACTCAGTCTGTCTCCATCAATGACTCATCTTCTGCAATGGTTGGCCTCACATGTGGTGTTCCTCAAGGCTCAGTACTTGGACCAGTCCTCTTCATTATGTATAC
Organism: Phymorhynchus buccinoides; assembly: GCA_017654935.2. Taxonomy (NCBI): domain Eukaryota; kingdom Metazoa; phylum Mollusca; class Gastropoda; order Neogastropoda; family Raphitomidae; genus Phymorhynchus; species Phymorhynchus buccinoides. The sequence goes on from JAGGCT020001738.1 coordinate 40,371, forward strand.
TAAGCCTCTGTCCGAGTTGATCACTTCTCATTCAGTTGATTCTCAGTCTTTTGCTGATGATACACAACTCCACAAGCCTGTATCCCCATCTACCATTCTTCCTTCTATATCTTCACTTGAAGTCTGCATTCGCAACATCAAATCATGGATGCTACAAAACAAACTGAAGCTGAATGACGACAAAACGGAGGCCTTGTTCATCCACTCTCCGTCTAGGCAACTTTCGTACCCAAAGCCTGATTCCATCTCTGTCTGTGACACTCAAATACCTTTTTCTCCTTCTGCTAGAAATCTTGGCTTCCACATCTCTCAAGATATGAGTGTTGACTCCCAAGTTCAAACTATCTGTCGGTCAGCATACTGTGAGCTGCGTCGCATTGGTACGATTCGCCATCTCCTGTCTATAGATACTACTAAGATACTAGTCTGCGCTTTTGTTCTCTCTAAATTAGATTATTGTAATTCACTTTTGTATGGCTGCCCCCAACACCTCACTGACAAGCTTCAAAAAGTCCAGAACTCTGCTGCCAGACTTGTCCTCAAGGTCTCTAAGTATCATCATGTTCAACCACTCCTGATATCCCTCCATTGGCTTTCCATCAAAGCACGTATTGACTACAAAATTTCCACTCTATGTCATTCTTATTTCTCTGGAAATGCCCCTAGCTACATCTCTGATTTGCTTTCTGTCTACTCCATCAAGGCAACTGCGGTCATCTTCAGATTCCAAAATTCTCTGTGTTCCTAGTACACGAACAAAAATGTTTGGTGAGCGCTCCTTTTCCTTTTCGGCCCCATCAGTTTGGAACTCCTTACCACGCGAAATTCGCCATATCCAGTCCTTGCAATGTTTCACACGTGTGTGTGTGCGTGTGCGCGTACGTGCGTGTATGTGTGGGTGGGGTATGTGTATGCCTATTTGCATGTGCGTGAGTGATTATTTGGTTTTGTTGTTGAATTTCTTGCTTTTAATTTTTGTTGTTGTTAAGCGCATAGAGCTCCACATTTGGTGGAGGAATGCGCTATATAAATGATTCACTATTATTATTATTATTATTATTATTATTATCTCAGCTGACAAGAGGGGAGTAACTATTTTTGCGGATGTGCAGGCGTTCCCCGAAAAATCACTGACATAAGCTCTAAAAAGAGGCAAACACATGGCAGGGTACTTAGCAGTGAATATCTTTGCATTTGGTGGGAGTGTAGAGATGTACTGGGCGAATGTATTCACCCATGGTGCCAGAAGAGTTAATGGCTTTTCTATTATTTATTTGTTATATGGAATAACAAGAGAACTGCGCGATTGTCAGTGACTGGGTAAAGAGGTTCAGAGTTCACTTGTATTGTATGGAATAACAAGAGAACTGCGCGATTGTCAGTGACTGGGTGAAGAGGTTCAGAGTTCACTTGTATTGTATGGAATAACAAGAGAACTGCGCGATTGTCAGTGACTGGGTAAAGAGGTTCAGAGTTCACTTGTATTGTATGGAATAACAAGAGAACTGCGCGATTGTCAGTGACTGGGTGAAGAGGTTCAGAGTTCACTTGTATTGTATGGAATAACAAGAGAACTGCGCGATTGTCAGTGACTGGGTAAAGAGGTTCAGAGTTCACTTGTATTGTATGGAATAACAAGAGAACTGCGCGATTGTCAGTGACTGGGTAAAGAGGTTCAGAGTTCACTTGTATTGTGAAGAGCAAGAAGACGGGGGTTATTTATGTGGTGATAAGTTTTGGAATTATATGTCCTTCAAATCTCAAACAAAAATTGAGGGAGAGAACACACAAAAATATAACTACTTGTGGCATTTTTTTCTTTCCTTTCATAGCCTATGCTTCTGTGATTTTCAAAGATTTTGGCTCTCACTGTAGTGTCAGAAACATAAGAATGTGTTGCATGATTGAAGATGGTTGTGGTTTTATTGACAAAGGGTGTGTATCCGCTATTTGAAAATAGCTATAAATAGATGCGGATTGATGGAACATTGCGTGATTGATGCATAAAGTTTTGCATGATTGATGCTAGAAGATTGAGGGGAAAAGATTGCGTGATCGAAGGAAGAGGGTTGTGGCATCATAATTACTGGGCTGTGTGTGAAGGCTGGTTTAGAAGACTGGATGTTCCACAGCAGCAGTGCTGTGTCTCTTTTTATTGGGTTGCCCCTCATTAGAACAAGGAATTAAGTGACTGTGGAGTTTGAGTACCAGCCTGGCATCCAACAAGAATGCGACTGTGAGCGAGAGGCTGGGAGTAATGCTTCTGAATAAAACAGAGGAACACCAGAAAAATAGAGATCGGTTGATAGGGTAAAAGACGTGTGTGTGTGTGTACGTGTGTGTAAAGCCATAGGAAAAAGATACTACTTTATTGCTGCGCTTTCTGTGTGCATTGAGAGAGAGAGAGATCTAAAAAAAATAAAACTTATTGAACGCTTGGGCGTTTGTGACATGCGTGTAGAGCATGTTGTTACAGTGACACTCAAAGAGTTTTGAACTCAGAGAATTCATGCTTTAATTTTAAATTTATAACCGAAATGTGTCCTTAAAATTTGTTTTATGTGTATATGAACTTTTGAATTGTAATTACTGTCGCTTCAGTTCAAGTCTATAGCGGGTTTGAACGTTTTGTTAACAAGTCTACATTTTTCTTCATGAGCACTTTAAAAATAATAAATAGCAGTTGGGTTATCTTTATTCATTTCTTCACACCGTCACAAGAATAAATTTTATCCATGTCAACAGGGTGCATTTTATATTTATTTGTATCAAAAAGAAAGTTTTAATAGAAAGTTGTGTTGTGTCAGCCGCTGTAAATAAAAAAAAGAATGAGCGAATGCAGTGAAAACGGTGGAAAGATGTGTGTTACCGAAATGGCGTGTTTTGTGCATTCAACCATCTGTGCGAGTTAGATGTCTTGGTTGTTTTGTTGTTTTACAATGACAGGGTTTCTGTGATTTTTTGTGCTCCCAGTTCTGTTAAAAAACTGGAATACCATGCAACCGGACCAAGAGCCTCTGTGTGTGTGTGCGTGCGTGTATGTCTGTATACACAAATACCTGTTCTACTTCCATTCTCTTCACTTGTAATCCATTCAGGATTGATTTGGATGAAATTCGGTAGGATGTTTTTGTTTGTGGCACAAGCCACAAACCTATAACTCACTTTGTCGGTCTGTTGGTCGGTCGGTCTGTCGGTCCAAAATTGTCGCACATATTGTAAAAGAGAAAGAAAAGCGTGCCACAAACGATTGCGAATCCGCGCTTGTTTTTCAAAGTGCTAAATATAATGTTTGTTAATTCAATTCACCTAAAGATTTCATTTTGGGGTGGGGGGTGGACATTGGCCTGAGAAGCAATGGAAATGCAGTAGTAACCACATCTATAGTTTAACCCCTTCACTGCCAGAGGAAAACTGATTTTCTTATAAAATTAAAGAGACCTGTTCGACTCACTGAGAACATGGTCTAGAGATACAGCTTTCCTGACTTTACTAAACCCAAAGTCATTATTCCAGGGCTATGACATCAAAAGTTATGACTTCATCAATGACATCACACACCCCATAGTAGACAGGGGACCAGACAGGGAAGGTTAAGCTAATATTTTCATCAAAGCTTTTTTTATATTCTAGAGGTTATAGAGAACAATAGCGATTTGAAACACACAAGTGTATATATTTGTCCCAATATTTCGTGCTGGGTATTTACTGCACTTTATCAAGGTCCCAAATTCTAGAGGTTAGAATAGATACCCACATGCAAGATTATAGATCATTGTTTTGACAGCAGCAACTTTTTTTTATATGCATACTTTAATTTCTTTAGACGGAAGACATTTAAAAAAATACTATAAATTTTGTATGGGGTACCTTACAACAGGATTAAGAACTTATTTTTGCATATTTTACTGGGAGTATGTTTATGTGCTTGCTACTTTTTATTTGTGAAAATACTTAACTGTTCTTGTCTTACAACTCAAGTCATGCGTTGTATATGTTTTATGAAATAACTCTGTATTGTGCCCTTTTAATGGGTATTTGTTGGATGTGTTTTCCCATTGTTTTTGTAGAATGCAGTAAAATGTGAAAACATCAGAAAGTTCATCGTTTTAAGTCATATATTTATTTTGACAGTGGAGCCTCCCTTATAAGACCTTCAAAAATCATCCAAAATGAAGTCTTAGATGGGAGGGAGTTGTATAAGGGATGTAATTTTAATACAAAGGGCAATGTTTCGGAGAAGTCGGTCTTAAGGAGTCTTATAATGAGGGGTCTTATACTTTTAAAAGGGGGGATGGGTGTGTGTGTGTCTATTTGTCCAGTTTTATCTGTTACATTTGGTAACTTTATCTTCATTTTTTTTTGAGGGAGGGAGTGGGTGGTAGTGATCAGAGCAGGTGGTGGTGATGATTACATTTTATTAACATTTAGAGAGATTTGTAACAGGTGTTGGATTGCATTATTAAAGGTGCAACACATCTCTGATGTTTGGTCATTCTCAATGTGAAAACTTGCGCCTTCTTTGAGCCTTCGAGGGTGGATTGCATTTCGACTTTTTATGAGATGCCATGAAATGATCAAAATTATCTTGCCTTAATTTGTTAATTGATTTTTTGTTTGTTTTGCATTTGCCAGTGTGTGTGTGTGAGAGAGAGAGAGAGAGAGAGAGAGCATGACTGAAAGGGAGTGAAAAAGTGAGTGAGTGAAGAGTGTACCTGTATTGTGTAGGAGTACGTGTCTAACGAAAAAAGCTGTCATTTTATAACAGACCTGTTCTTTGCTTTGAAACTGTCAGGAAATAATTAAAATTTTGAAATGTCAACCAAAATAACTGTAAGATCAGATCACATGAAAGTAAGCTAGGTAGTGGATCACGTTTAGTGCGTGCCAAGGTAAACCACAAGGTTTAAGGTTTTGCTGACTAAACATCTATATTTTGTGTTGAACTGGAATCTCAGTGGGTTTGTTTTTTTGAAAATGTATTATAGTGGGTCTTGTTTTCTCGTTTATGTTTTCATGTACACATGTATTTAGAAATGTAATACAGTGGAATCCGCTTAATCGGCCACTTTTGGGACCAGGAGAAATATGGCCGATAAAGCGAATCGGCCGATAAAACGAACATCGAGATAGTGTATGACGCAATTATGCAAGTCAAAAGCAATCATTGCTGCAATGACGTCAAAATTAAATGTTGCAGTTCAAATTCAAATTATTTCCCTTTTTGTGATGTGTGTGTGTGTGTGTGTTTATTAATCCTACAACTTGACAGAAGCACGAGTAAAAGACAATGATTTTGTTTTTTTGAGTGATTTTAACGCTATGCAGGGTCTTTCAATTGACAACAGCTCACCTTCCAACTTCACACTCAACCATGTAAACGTCAAAAGCGTGTTGTCAGTTTGTCTGCCTCTGTTGTTCTCCCTCTCAAAACGTGGTAAAGAGGAAAAATTAGAGAGAAAAAGTGGCCAATAAAGCGAAATTGAAGATTTCAGCTTTGGCCGTAAAAACGAACAAAATAACACATGCTTAAGAAGAAAAAATTCCGTTCCAGAGGAAATTGGCTGATTAAGCGGCTTTGGCCGATTATCCGATGGCCAATTAAACGGATTCCACTGTATGTAAATGGGGTGGTTGGATTTTGTTTTCCACATTGTTTTAATGCTGTATACATTAATCCTCCATGTTAAGCTCGATGAGCAGAATGGGAGACATCTTTTATTTACAGACCATTGTCAGGGTTTCTTTTTATATGTTGTAAAGTTCAAAACTAGAGATATAATTTAGACATTACATTATGTAAGCTCTTAAATCATTCCAAAGACATGAAAATCAAATAGCTTTACAGGGCAAATTCAAGGGAAGGGGATGAATTCATTGTCTCCTCGTTATCTGTTATACTTGTTTATCATAGGTAGTGAAAGATAGTGATTGACTTCCACTGTTAACAAGTTATAGCAATTTTTACATAATTAGACCAAAGTTTACTCTACGTCTTTGTATTTTTGGTCAAATTTAACAAAATCTTTCTTAATTCAATTAAGAAAAAAATCATTAAATTTGACAAAAAAAGACGTAGAAAAGAATTTGAACAATGGATTGCAAATCCATAGCACACTAGGTATCATTGTCAATATTATTATTGATGTTCTGTTGAACGACGAAAATGGTGTTTTACGTCCTCTTGGTCTGAATCAGACACATATGGGACATTTGTAAATACAAATATAGTGGGGAAAATACTGGAGGCAGTGCCCGGAGGCAGTACGAAACCAGTAAAGTCCCAATTTTTTATTAATACAGATAGCTGTAGCGGTGACCACGCCTCGGTTAAACCTCATCAGCTATGGCACCGCCACAAGTAATAACGTAATGTTCTGTTGAATGTTATCATTCAATTATTAGTTTGTAGATCTTTGAAAATGGAGGAATTTAACTTACACATTACACAATTTTCTTTACCTAGACTTCATCTGAATACATTTCCCCCCTTTTCCCTGAGGTTAACCAGGGGGAAAAAACAATTATTTGTTGTTTTATTTTTGATCTCTAAACATGTGATCATAGCGAATATTAAGTAATCAAATGTAGAATCCTGAACATATCAAGGACTTTTTTGGTGATGGGGTGATGGTTATGTAGGGTTCAATCAATATATTCGAACAATTTTCAGCAAAATATTTACTGATTTTGTATAACATCTAAGCAAAATATTTACTGATTCTGTATAACATCTAAGCAAAATATTTCTGTATAACATCTAAGCAACACAATTGTTCCTCGGTGTTACTGCGGCGAAGAGGATGTATTTGTAGACCATTGGTTTTTGACATTGTAAATTTGTCGTGTTGCAGATATTTTTGACATTGTAAGTTTGTCATGTATTGCAGATATTTGGGGGTATGTATTTGTTTAATATCAGTGGCATGTTCCTCTTGTTTCATTTGAAAACATTAATGAATAAAATCTGATTGAATTGATTTTTGTTGTGAACTACTGCTTGTGTGTGGGTGTACGTGCGTCAGTGTGTGTAAAATCAGTAAATATTTTGTCAGAAAATGTACATGTGTAAAGTGCCGTTTGCTCTGTGGTGGTAAAAAGGTGTTATTAAATGTAGCTACATTTTTAAGGTTTAGTAAAGTTGTGTGACATTTTGGTGTGTTAATTACATTAGAGTTATCTTTTGTAACTGTTTTCAATTGTTGAATTAATTTTGTATTTGCTTGATTTGCTTCAAGTCCTCCATGCCCCAAAAGGGGTCAAAGGATTAAACAATCTTTGAATCTTTGTGTGTGTGTGTGTGTGTGTGTGTGAGCTATGAATAGTGTGTGATAAAATAAAAAATCTGTAGTAGTCCCTCTTATGAATGCCGAACAGTCTTCATATTGTAATTGTAAACAGAGAAAAGCTGAGGGAATGTTCCCTCTCTCTCACTCTCTCTTACACACACACACACTGATGGGAAAAAGCAGAGGCAAAACAAACTGTTAATAACCAAGCACATTTATTTGCTCAGAAAATGTTCTCATAAATTAAAACATGCTTCACATCAAATTTTGAACTACTATCTACATACCATCAACCAGTACACACATCAGACATACCCTATCTGTTTTCATCCTAAACGTCTTTACACGAAAGCAAAGAACCAAGAAATTCTCAGAAAATCAGTCTGAATCAATTCCAAATCTAGTATTTTTTAGAACTTTAAGCCCAACCTTAGCTGGCCGAATCCATTTCGGGCGAACGGGTGCTCGGCCGAAACGAGCGAAGCCAATTAGTGCTCTTTTCTTTTTTGCCCGAACAAACAACGAATCCATTGATCGCCGAACAGTGGGTTTGTTCCTTAATCTGACCCGAAACGAACTGTGCGGAAGTGTACCTTTGACCCCAACGTCATAGCGAGGCTCAAAAAGGCCTACTTTAGTAAACATGTAGGCCTAAGCCTAGAAAATCCCCCCACACCCTTAAATTTCTGCATCTTGTCTATAGAAAGAAAATAACCAAGAAGTAACATTTTGTTTTTTCAAAAGGGGTAGTGATAGCATTGAATTATTTTCACATAATAAATGATGTGATATGATGACAGATCGATGATCAGGCCATAGGCCTTTGGTCTGTTCGTAAACATGACGAGGGTGACAAAACTACATCTTTGCATTATGCTCTAGGCTAACATCTGACGGCAAGAAAGAAAAAGAAATCGGAAGAAAAAACAAGGGCATGTTTTGGATCACTGATCTAAAAATAAAGATCAGCGACAATTGTTTCCCCTTCAAGTATGAAGAGTTCATTTTAGCTCGACAACTTTCTTCCTTCACGTATGAAGAGTTCTCATTTCGTTCGGCGAACAGCTTGTTCCCAGAACATAAGATGTGAACAAGATTCGGGCCGAACTGCTGTTCGGCGAGCAAACCAACGGCTGTTCGGCGAGCATGTTCTCGGGCTATTAGGGGAGAAATCAGTTTCGGGCGAGCACTTCTGTTCGGCGAACAGCATTCGGGCTGTTCACCGAGCAACCGTTCGGCCAGCTAAAGGGCTTCGCACACTAGCATCAGGCGTCAATTGTTTCTCAGAGCAACGCCTTGACGCGTTGACGCCTGCATCACAGCACACATTGTAGCGAGGCAGTGGTGTTCTCACACACGACTCTTGTCGCTTCGCCTCTTGTCGCTCGAACTTCCTTATTTGGAAAGCAAGGAAAGATTACTCTAGCGTCAAACCTCCTCCTAGAAACAACAGTATTTTATTTCTTCAGTCTGAGTTATGGTCCTTCCGTCCGTTGTGATTGGCTAGTTTCACGATCTCTGCGATCTTGAGCATCAAAATTAGAGCCGGTTCTAATCTCGAGCAACACAAAATCCTGCTGCGCCGCGAATCTCTCACACGCAAACGGCGCATCAAACTGCGCCTTGCAGCAAAAAATCGCCGCGATCTCGAGATCTTGACGCTAGTGTGCGAAGCCCTTAAGGCTGGCTTTTAGACAGTCTCAATCTGCAAACTTAGAACTGAAAAGCTTTTTTATTTATTTTCATCTGATTAAGGCAATCTAATCTTCCGGTTTATTTTTACTGAATTATAAGATCATGACATTATTATTCTTTTATAAATCAACTTTCATGTCATCAGAAGAAACTATGTTATCATAGTATTATAATCACAAATAAGTAAAGTCATTTTTTTCTACATTTGTTCACCTTCATGAAAAAATATAATCTCTATCCTCATCAATTTTTCAAAAACTGATATTCTATTTTACGAGTTGAATTTAATAACCGACTTAATCTATTTGTAATATCGGCTATATTTTCGCAATTTGAATTATTGTATTTCTATAATCCAAGAACAAGACACAAACTATGACATGGAAACCAAGAAGCGCATTACACATCTACATCTGGATATTGTTGTACCTACACAAAAGGGTCTAAATTAAATATCTTCCTTCACAATTCTTAAAGTTAAACTATGGAGAATTTGGAATGTTAACTGTACATTCTAAAGACAATTTAATATTCATCATTTCTGCGACAGTAACAAAATGCTAATACAATACACATATATACTCTCACATACTTCAACTCATCCCTATTTAAACCAACATTTATGACACACACACACACACGCGCG
>JAGGCT020000173.1:0-40483 GCA_017654935.2 Phymorhynchus buccinoides
GTTATACATTTATTAAAATGTAAATATTTCGAGCTGTGCTGAACTGCTCTTCCTCGGTGCAAGCCTCCTAATGCTAACAAGTTTCCCCTTGGCACAATTGGATTGCACATCTTATTTTCTTACCTTTTTTTTTTTTACTGTTGGTGCTTAGACGCCTTCTGGTACTGAAGCACCCACGTCTATATATATACGATCCAGATGCTATCATTGATTAGTTGTTCGCACCACCCGCGCGCATAAACGTCTACTCTCACCTTAATGGTGAACAGCATCAATTGATGTCTCCAATCACGTCTCAGTTCAATTTCAACTTCAACTTCACTGGTGGATTTTGTCAGTCTTTCAGAGCTGCCTGCCCCCCTCTCCTAGGGCATTTGTGCCTTGGGTTCGCCTATCCCCAGAAGCCACTTTTCTGTCTGGTTTCTTGAAAATGCGAAAAGTCAAACTAACTCAGTTTTGAAATACTGAGTGAGGCCAAGAGGCCGTTTGTTAGTCGGTAACGGACTTTCTATAAAAAAACCAAAGGCCCAAACAATTGACGCTTATGAAATGTTCTTAAAGAACAAACATAGCTTACTGAACATTGAAGGTGTGGACATTGGAGTTTCTGGCTACCAAAATAACTAATAACAATTAAAAAAAATCCAAATCATAAAATTACTTTGGATTCACAATTCACATGTTTCTTGTTGATTCTGATGCATAATGTTCTCTGTTGTCCGTAAATAGTGTCTGGGCCTTGTTTTTATGAAGTCCAACCCCAAAGCTGCTGACGAGGGTGGACCAGTCCTGTGGCTTTTTTTTTTTTTTGTTTTTTAAATAACACTTTTCGTCTTCTTTTATTTCAGGAGTTCAAGGAGGCAGAGGAAGTTCCCAGCAAGCCCCACAGTTGTTGTCAGTCACAAGAACCGCCCCCACGAGAAAATGCAAGCGACCGATGCCAGGACGTGTGAGACAACATCGTTACATCACTTTTGGTCGTCATTCAGTCTGTCTGTCCTGTCAGTCCTGTCTGTCTGGTCTATCAGCGTCCCATGGGTGTACCTAGGCCCAGATTTTCATGACTGCAAAAGCACCCACCGCAACAACCCCACCACTCATAATCCCATCCCTTGGGGATCCTGCGCGGTCTTTTGTATAAATAGTTCCCCCACCTTCTGGAAGTTCTTGTTGCTTTTAATTTTGTTCTAATCTGTCACTCTCTTTGACTCTGCCTTTTCCTTTCTCGCTGTCATCTACTATCCTTTCTGTGCCTTTCCGGTCCATTCTCCTGCCTTTTAAGAAAAAACACTTTCTAAAAGATTTCTTTTCTTCCATAAAGAAGTCGACCTGCTGGTCCCAATTGTTTTTTTTACATAGGTGTAATAACGGCCGCATGACACTCTGCACTCATACTTGTACAGGAAACTATCTGAGCGTTCAAGGAAGAAGAAGAGGAACAGAGCAGCATCATCGAACGCCCCCACGAAGGACAGGTGATGCAGTTATCTCACACCGTCTGTACAGTCTTATGTGCCCGGAAGAGTCCCGAAGGCCCTATAATCCTACAGTTGCTAGGTCCCTTTCTTAGAGTCATTCCAACAGGAAAGAAGAAAGATAAATACTTGCAGGGACCGAGAGACCACACTGGCTTCACCTGACCTCCCACACAAGAGCAGCCCCTCACCAACCTTGGAACCTGTCATGTTACACAGGGTTCGGCCCACAAACATTCCATTAAGCCTTCAGCAGGTACAGTATTACATAGTTGCTCTCGACTTGGTGACCTGTAGATATGACGCTGAATCCTTTCGGGTTACAGGTCCCATGTGCTGTGTGTGAGCTTGTTTGTCCCACTTGAGAACATTTTTGTTAAATTAACACTTTGTTATCTTGATTTTTTTTTTATGCCAATATTTTTGCTATTACCAGTACCCGCAAATGAAGCCGGTAATTTTTCATTGACTGTTTGTCCTTTTTGTTCCTGACTGCTGACTACGTATGTATGTTAACACGATAACGTTTGAACTAGGGAACTCTTGGGAGCTCAAAATTGTGCATGCACATAGGTAGATTAGATATCTAGACCAGTTTGAAAACAAGGGTCAGGGTATCAGGTGATTGGAGTCAGGAAAATGTGGCCATTTTTTAGGTGAAAATGTGCAGTGGACTGCTATGATATAGCATCTTAATGCTCTAGTTACATATGTGTTTATTTAATTTTTTGTTTTTTACTTATTTTCTATCTTTATTTACCAACCGTTTGTTTGTGTGTTGTTTAAGTGTTACCATAATTTCAAGACTAGAAGGCTATGCAATCTTGAATAAATGTTGATTTTTTTGTGTGCACAAATTATCTCCACCATTGCTGTTGTTTGTACTGTATGGGTGGTTATATGGCCAGACCTGGGTCTCCGTTTTTGAGGAATGACCTGGGGTCGGTCTCAATGGTGCTATTGCTTATTACTTTGCTAGGCGAATTGGTGCCGAATAACTTGTTTAGGGTTACTTACAGAGTGGTTACCTTTCCTTATTTCTCTATATCCGCTCTCCTTGCCTCACTATTTCTATTTTATTTTATTTCTTTTTTTTTATTTAAATTTATGTATTTATTGATAATTCCATTCAGTGAGTCATGAATTGATTTCCTGATTATTTTTGCCTTCTCTCGTGAATGTTCCCCCGTCACACCATCGCCAGTGCTAGAGACAACACCATCACCTGGATTTCACACTCTGAGAGACGACCTGCATTATCCACATCAATTGTTCCAAGGTATGACGATGATGAATGATGATGATACTAACACCATCGAACTGATTTTTTTTTTTTTCTTTTTCCCCCCACACTCTTGATAGACTAACCTGCATTATCACAGCAAGTGTTCCAAGGTAATGACGATGCTGATGATGATGATACTAACAGACCATCACCCTGATTCACACTCTGAGACTGAGTAGACTACCTGCATTATCACACAAGTGTTCCAAGGTTAATTGAGATGATGATGATGATGCATGATGATGATACTAACACCGCCAACCTGATTCACACTCTGAGACTGAGAGACTACCCTGCATTATCACATCAAGTGTTCCAAGGTAATGACGATGAATGATGATGATGATACTAACACCATCAACTGATTCACACTCTGAGAGACTACCTGCATTATCACATCAATGTTCAAGGTAAATTACGTATGATGATGAATGATACTAACATCCATCCAACCTGATTCAACTCTGAGAGACTACCTGCATTATCACATCAATGTTTCCACGGTAGATGACTATGATGATGATGATGATACTAACACCATCACCCGATTCACACCTCTGAGAGACTGAACTTGCATTATACACATCAAGTGTTTCAAGGTAATGATGATGATGATGATTATGATCATGATATGAATACTAACACCATCACCTGATTCCACTCTGATAGACTACCTGCATTATCACATCAAGTTTTCAAGAGTAATGATGAATGATGATGATGATACAGTACTCCCTCCCATGACCCCATGTAAAATGCCCCACAAGTGTCCTTAAATGGAGGTGGTCTGAATGGAGGTGGGTGATGAGAGTCATTACAAACATAAACACGTACCAACAAATAACTCAACTACCCTGTATATTTAAAGCAAGATGTTACTGACACAGTAACTGCATTATATTCCAAGTGCATCATTTGAAATACCATAAGACTAGTTCTCCTCGATCACAAAACACTCCAAACTAGGTCGTTCATGTCCGAGTACGTATTGGCATATTTTCACTTTGGCCGACATGCGTTATTGTTTTCGCCAGCTTCCCATAGAGCCTGTCAGCGATTCTCGCTCGAGAATCTTGATTGGATTTGGGGTTTTCCGAACACCAAGGATTATGCAATGGATCGGCAGCTTTCCATTTTCACTTCTTTCAATAAACTTTGATTCTTTCTTCAGAGTAGGTCCTAAATTTTCCTTTTCTTCCCCGACATTGTGGATCGTGAGAGAGAAGCTGGTCTGCTACAGCGCATGCACATTGAGCTACTTTTCACTAGGGGAGATAACTACCCTCAGAATGATGGAAACTGCACAGCTGTGCTCGTTGAGTCGAAGGTTTCAGTCGACAAATCTGACCGGACTTTCTTTCTTCGTTGTTCTGTTGTTTTCCTCACATCGATCTTTGTGTGTTCGATTTTTGTGACATGGTCGTAAAAAATCGGAAGGCAAGAGGTCGTTATTCGGGTATTGGAGGTGGTCGCTGGATGAGAAGACACTCGTGTAGTGAAACCGATCGGTCCGTGAAATCAGTGGGAAAGTGGAAGGTGGTCCGCTGAATCGTAGGTCGTATGAGGGAAGGGAGTACTGTAAGACTAACAACGCTGTCAACCTGATTCACCTCATGGCGAGGCTACCTGCCATTGTCACTTCAAGTGTTTCCAATTTTTACTTCGATTGTTTGCAACTGTGACAATGATTGAATAGTTAGAACTACTGTGCAAGTTTGTGTAAGTATATGTATTTGTTGTTGTGTGTGTTGCATGTGTGTGTACGCGCATTTGTAATTTTTTATTGTGTGTGTTGTTTGTGTACATATGTATGCTAATAGGAGCATAAAATAATGCATTTACTTATGTGCAAATAATGTGTGTTTTTGGGGCAGGCCTACTCCACCCGCGGATGCGAGAGAGAAAAAGCCAGACAATTCAAAAATCAAGTGTTGACCGAGCGAGCCGAGGCCAAAGACACGGAGAAAGACCATCACGTCAGTACTCTTTGCTTTTGTTATGGGGGAAACGGGGCACGTTCAGCTTTTCTCAATTGTAAATGCAACTAACTCAGTAGAAGCTCCATTTTTTTTAGACTAACAATGTTTGATAAATATATTGACAAAGCAATAGTTAGATCAATCAAGGTCCCTAATCGTGCCCGCAAATCAGGGTCCCAGGGACTCTTCACTTACAGTATAAAGGGTCCCTAAGAGGTGGATAGAGGGTCCCATTAGACATTGTGAATGCTACAAGTAATTTTTCTGGTGCATCCCTGGGACCCCTGCACATTCTTTTAGGAGGGTCCCTTTTAGAATTTTGTGCTTCATAAACCATCCCCCCCAAATGGTGTCCCCTGGGAGCCCTGATCGCATGTATGGACAGCATGGGCGTATATATATAGAAAATTCAGTTAAAGCTGAATTTACAATGATATTTGATTCTGCTTGTTGTAGCACATGCTCTGTCTTTGTCTTTCTCTCTCCCTCTGTCTTTCTCGGTCGCTCTCTTGTCTTTATCTCTCTTGTCTTTTTATCTCATCTCGTCTCTCTCTGCCTCTCTGCATCTTAAAGATGCATCGATTGGCAAACAATTGATTTATTTCGTTAGTGCAATATTCATTTGTATGTTGTTTTTGTTGACCTGTGTAAAAGATGTGTGGCTGTGTATTGTGCCTTTGGATTTCATGCTTAAATTTTTTTTCTTTTTATTATGTAAATGTTTTTGTTTTTTATCATTTTTGCAGAGGACGACATTCCGACAGTAACTGGCCATCATGAAAATTGACAACCAAGGGGAGGGCAATGCTTACCTTTCGCTCTCCGCTCTTCTTTTTAGGAGGCAGTTTTGGTCTGTCAGCCTCAGTGCACTACTGTGGAATTTAAACCCTTTGTTATGTTTTGTACTGTGAATGGACCATCGTTTGACTTTTGGCCTTGCCGCGAGGGGGTTAAAGGGACTGAACTCTTGAAGTTGTTTTCTCCGATACTTTTCAGTAATTTGTACTCATGCATTTTTAAGACTTAGTTCATTGGCAACATTATGATGCTAACTTAATATTTACCGTTATTATAATTATTATTTGTAATTATTGTTATTTTATTTATTTTTTAATTATTATTATTATATTTTTTTAATTGTTATTATTATTATTATGGCTATTGTATTATCACATGTAGGCTTTGATCCTTCCATTTATGTAACCAATTTTTTTTTTTAATGTAAGAAAAATTCATTTCAGCAATTACTGGACATTTCTTTAAATAAACAACTACAAAATGGGGAAAACTGCAGTATCTGTGTGTGTGCATGCGTGCGTGTGTGTGGTGGTGTGTGTGTGTGTAGTGTGTGTGCATGCGTGCGTGTGGCTGTTTGTGTGCGTGCGTGTGTTGTGTGTGTGTGGCCTATTGTTTCTGACTACGACTGCCAGATATGCAGACGGGACCTGCTGTTGTTCGGGCACGGCTGGGCATACATTTGTTGGAGATGCCTTGCCAGGAGTATGATCCCCACTCTTTTGGCCATTTAAAGACCCTGCACGTCCGTGGTCAGTCAAAATCACGGTTTTTCATCATGTTTTCCCCTCTATAGTCTGTAAGGAATCTTGAGAATTCTGCCCTAGTATAAGAGAGATGTGTCACGTGACGTTCAGGGTCTCTAGACACCTTGTGACAGCTGGTGTTTAGAGGAAAGTCCCAAAGGCAAGCGCTCTCTTTGCTGCGAACTTCAGCTTAGTGCAGATCTGCGGGTGGATATGTGCATGGGTTTCCCGTGTATAATGTGCACACCCGCTACCCCCACTAAAAGTGTAATATTGAGGGAATTTTGTTGTAAGGCAGTGGGTGGTCGTGCCTCCATACAGGAGGCTTGACGACCCCGCCCCCTCCACGAGTCTCTCCCCATGGGGATACTGGGGGTCTTTATAAAAATGTTCCCCCACCTTCTGGAAGTTCTGTGCTTGTAACTTCCTCTAAATCTGCCACTCTCTGGGACTTCCCGCCTTTTCCCTTTGCTTCTATCATCTACTATTTTTTCTGACGGTATTAGCCATTCTCCTGCTTTAAAAAAAAAGAAAATCTTCCCAATAATTTTTCTCCCTTTGAGCTCCTCCTAAATCGGAATGTGTCGGCTGTACGCAGCGGGGAGACCCTTGAAACTGCAACGGACACCTTACGTAATTACCCATTAGGGCCATATGGTCTTGGACACAGAGAAGAAGACGAAGAAGGGGAAATTTAGCTGACAGCGCTGTTGTGACTTATAATCTTTTGCATTTTGTTTGTGTCTCGCAGTTCTAACAGCAACCAGACGGAATACTTGAGATGGAATCAGGGCTGTGCGTTTTCTCTCAATCTCATGGCTGTCCGTATTTGTGTGTGTCAAGGGTGCATGTGGGTATGCTTGAGCCTGAATTCAGGCAATTGTTGTTGGCATGTTCGGCAGTATTTGCCTGACAGAAAAGGCTCTTCTATATGGACCTTGTGCTCTTGGTAGCAGATGTATCAATTTTTTTGTGTTTTTTTTTTATTTGTTTTAGCGTCCTCCCCGACCTGCTTAGAGGCACACTATTGGAGCATTTGTTAGATGAGATGGGGGAGAAAAAGAAATGGGAAGGGGCACCAAGAATGAAGGATTAAATAATGATGAGGTATGTTTTCTCATAAAGATAGGTAAGATAGGTATTTGTTTAACTGATGGAGTAAATATCAATGGGTTATGATTGAAGTTCGGCAACAGCTTGGCTCACTGCATGCACCCATGGTGTGTTTTTCTTCTTCTTCCAGATGAGTGCCCACATTACAGACCTGTTTCAGGGTTCTCAGGTTTGGAACATGAAACGAAAAAAGGACCTTTAAAGGACTTATAAGGACCTCCAAAATATTGTAAAAGGACCTTCGCCAACCTGGTTGTATGACATGTTTTTCATGATAGAAAGAATGCCCGAATGCCAATTGTTGACCAAGAGCACAACTGTCAATTCCAATACGCATGGAATGAATCACTACGTCTTGGTGCGGAAAGACTTCATACAGCTTGTAATGAATTGTCTGCTCCGATCTGTGACACCGACTACTTTGCATACTGCCAGTTTTTTGGTGATAATTGTTTTTAGATGTTAGTCAGTTTCTTTATCACTTTTTTCTTGATAAAACAGGACTTAACAGAACCTTTCAATAATTAAAAGGACCTCTTGATGAATTAAAATGATCTACTTGCTGAAATAAAGCACTTAAAAGGCCTGTTGATTCACAAGGACTTCAAAGGCGCCTGGGAACCCTGTTTACTCTACTCTTTTCGAGTAGTCATTCTACTCAATTTGGACTTCTACTACTCTTCAAAAATTGAAAATAATGCTCTAATTACTCATTTTTCAGTGAACATTGTTTGATGGTTTTAATGAATAAAACTACACATTTTAAAAGCCCAAACTATTCATTTCAGCTACCAAGACTACTCAAGTTTTGTGTAGGGGGCAAACAGGTCTGCCACGTATTTCACTAGAGATATATTTCACGCAACAGCTAAAGGCTGGACTAGGGAAGAGCAGGCTGAGCGCAAGGCATGTCTCAATTTAATTGTATTCACATTTGACTCGAAATGAATATCTTCATGGAAATCAATCTGACTTATTATAATAATAATAATAGTGAACCATTTATATAGCGCACTCCTCCGCAAGGTGACCGAAATTAATGTGAGGAGTCTCCATAGCGCGTAACAACCACAAAAATTTAAAGTACGAAAAAGGTGAAAACAGATAATATACATAATTCGAGGGGTGAAATAACAGAACTGCCCATCTGTGCTCTTTATTCTTTTTGAGATATACCGTTCTGGCAGGCACCCCTCGAATATATTATATACCTAGTATAAGCATAAACACATACGTGTAAACATACACAATACGCTTAGCCTCGTTTCTGTCTCTGTCCTGTACCACCCCCCTCCCCCCCCCCCCCCCCCCCCCCCCCACCCCCCCCCCACCTCCCCCCACCCCCCCCCTCCCCCCCTCTCTGTTTTCTTCACTCTCACACCCCTATAAACATTCTCCAATCTGCAAAAACAAGTCAACACAATCCAATCTCTCTCTCTCAGACTGTGTCCACACCCATACTTAATTGACAACCTCTCTCTCTCTCACTCTCTCTTTCCTCTCTCCCTCTCTCTTCGTCTCTCTCTCTCGCTCTCTGGGTCATCTCTCTCTCTCTCTTCTCTCTCTTTCTCTCTCTCTCTCTCTCTCTCTTCTCTCTCCTCTCTCTCCTCTCTCTCACTCTATCTCTCTCTCCTATCTCTCTCTCCTCTCTCCTCTCTCTCTCTCTCTCTCTCTCTCTCTCTCTCTCTCTCTCTCTCTCCTCTCTCCTCTCTCTCTCTCTCTGACTAGGCTCAGCACTAAAATTTTTATCCTTGCAAAATAAAGTATTTGCAGTTTGAGTTTGATTAAGTCTCATTCCTCTCTCTCATCTCTCTCTCTCTCTCTCTTCTCTCTCTCTCTCTCTCTCTACTCTCTCTCTCTCTCTCTTTCTCTCTCTCTTACTCTCTCTCTCACTGTGTCCTACCCCCACCTGTTTTATTATTCTCTCCTCTCACACTGTCTCCCTCTCTCTCTCTCTCTCTCTGTGTCTACCCCCCTTCTCTCTCTCACACTGTTACTTTACCCCTCTCTCATCTCTCTCACTTGTGGTCTTTTACCCCCCCCCCCTCTCTTCTCTCTCCCAACTTGTGTCTACCCCCCTCTCCTCGTCTTCCTCCCTCCCCGGGGGTTACTTTGTTTTTACCCTACCCCCCTCTTGTCTCTCTTCACCCCAACTGTGTCTACCCCCCCCCCTCTCCTCTTTCTTCTCTATCACGTCTTTCTTTCTTCCTTCTTTTCTCTCTTCTCTCCTTTCTCCCAGCCAGATGTTTGGCGGCCAATGAAGATTTGCCTATTACGTTATTGACAAACGTTTCCAGGTGGCTGCCAGGAAAACAATTTTCCCACGGTGGCTGTCTTGTTTTTAGAAGCTGATATAAATATTTTTCTCCCTTTCCCAGTACTTTATTGTTAAATTTTTAAACGCATTTTTAGTAAAAGTAGGTGAATGGGGGGTTTTTTTTTTCCTTTCCCGAGGAAAAAAAAAAAAAAAAACAACATACCCCTTGGCAGAGATGGTTTAACAAAAAGAAACAAAAAAAAACACATGGCCGCTGAGAAGTAGGTAAACACAATGTTTAACCCCTTACACCGCCAAAGGCCATTTCTTTGAGGTTCAAAAAAAACATTTTTCCCATAAACCTTACCTGCTTTACAAGGGAATATGATTTTTCGTCTTTTGCAATAATGTTGGATTTCTCTGTGGACACATTTAGGGAATGCGGTTGCAATACCATTACTGCCAAAATTTTAGACCCCTGGTTTCTAAAAGGAGTTTTTAATGGCATGGGTGTTAAATGCATTTGTGGGGTGCAAAAAATGTGACATTGGCGGGTGAAACGGGTTCAAATGCACCTTTGTTTTTGATTAAAAAGTTGTCTTTCCACTACATGAAAATGAAAATGAATTTATGGAATCGGTTTTATTTGTAGATTTTGAAAAAATCTTTTTGTTGTTGCAAATCACTCACATGTACCATTGAAAAAAAACTCGTTCATTTATTAAAACCATAACCAATTGGGATGAGGTTTTACATTCATTTTATTTCATGTTTCTTACTTTATCGGTAACCTTAGTGGGAAAGTAAATTCGAAAAAGGCTCAAAGTTTAAGGCTTCACAAGGGTTTCTTTTACCTGGCAAAACAAACAATAATTCCAAAAAGGGGCAAAAGGATTCATTAATTTAAATGGGGAATTATGGTGTTACTCAAAGGTTCGGTGTATGGTAGGGAACCCCATCCTCTTTCTGTTGGTCTAATCGGATTGGGGCGTGATCTTGCTTGATTACAAACAATTATTTTCGCCGTTTCACACAACCAGGGAAGTGGTGTCGACGTGTAGCATCTGAGGTAAACAAAAACACGTTTGCCTGGTAAGTGCCCAACAGTCTTGGGGCAGTGTGTGCGATGCCCTCGTGCCTCCATACTGGGGCGCTGGACGGACCCTTTGCCCCCTCCACCTTTCTGGAGTTTCTGAAAGCTTGGTAAACCTTTATTTCTTTATTCGAAGCACCATCATCAATATTGAATCTGGCATGTTTCCCCCGTTGCTCTCTGATTAATCCTATAATTTAGTCTACCTCACTTTAGTGGCACCATTTTGTATCAATTGCCTTTTTTTTCTCAAACAAACAATTCTTTCAGTAAATGGTTTGTTCCTTGAGCTCCTCCGAAATCACGAATTGTGTCGGCTGTACGCAGCGGGGGGAGGGGACCACAGTGGAAAGAACTGAAAAACCAGACGCATTTTGTACGTTGTACCTTAACCTTCATTATTGCAATTTAATGTCCATGGGAAAAAACAACGGCAGAAGGACGAAGAAAGTAAAGCAACAAATACACCCGGAATCGTTTCTGGCCGCAGCGGGGGAGTTTTTTTCCTTGCTCGCTTTTCCACTAGACCCTTTTATGGATGAGACCAAACCAAAAAAAACATTGAGTTTTCCTGTGTGCCCATAAGTATGCGCTTTAGGGAGCCGCGTTGACAACAAACCCAGTGGGCACAAGAAAAAACGGTTCGGCTGAAACATTTTTCGAACCCCCCCCCCCCCCAACCCTTCCCCCATCAATCACAACAACAAGCTGCATTGCCCAAAATAAAAACGGGGAGGGGCCACGCAACTTGGTGCCACCGCGCTTCTCCAGGTGGGGAGTAAACCCTGGAATTTTATATGGACTATGAAAGTTTAATTTTTTACCCAAGAGGTTTTTGTTTTTTTTTCCAGTTATTGGTCTGAGTTTTTTCCAAGAGTTTTCTTCCAGAGTTAATTAGTATGGTGCAATTTTTTTCCAAGAATGTCTCCAGAGTTATTGGTCTTTGCGTTTTCCTAGAGTTTCTCTCCCAGTTATTGTTCTTTGAGTTTCCCTAGAGTTTATCCAGAAAGGTACCAGTCTGCGTTTTCCAAGAGTCTCTCCAGAGTCTCTGAAGTAGTGCGGGCCACAGGATATTAACAAGATGCAAAGGATGTAGGCTAGGTAGATGACTGCATGTCGTTAGATCTCATATCAATGCTTTACTTTTGTACATAATGTGTAGCCAGAAGTTCATTTTACAACAACCGAACAGTAGTTATCCAACCAAACGAATTAGTCGGCTAGATAACATACAAAGCATTAGGCCCTAGGCCCCTATCGACTGGTGATATTGACGTCACCAGACACATAGAACTACAGCATGGCTACAAACACAACAACAAAACCCATAAATCATTAAATGTACTCTGGCTTATATTAGGCTTAGGCCTGGTAGGGGAAGACGGGGGTAAAAAGCGCAATGGGCGGTTTAAGAAATCCCACCCCCAATATCTCATGAAATAAATAAAATTTCAGTCAATTTTTCCCATGGAGACGAATGCTAGACATTTAACGCTCGTCTCATGGGGCAAAATTGGACTGAAATTTTTCTTTCATTTAATGATATAATTGGGGTGGTCTTTCTTACCCGCCACATGCGCTTTTTAAACCCGTCTTCCCCATAAGCGGTGTATACGACGGTAGTAGTTTTGAATTTCCATGTTTCCGAAAATTCGGGACTATACCTAGTGGTGCACTGCCTCCGGGCACTCGCCTCCAGAGATTGTTCCCACCAGCGTTTATCGGTCGGGCCGTTATGTAGTCACACTAATGTTACATAGGGGAAGACGGGGTAAAAAGCGCCTGGGCGGGTAAGAAGCCCACCCCAGTATTCTCATGAAATAAAGAAAAATTCGTCCTCATGGGCAAATGTGACTGAAATTTTTCTTTATTTCATGAGATAATTGGGGTGGGCTTGTTACCCTCCCATGTGCGCTTGTTTAACCCGTGCCTTCCCTATCTGGTGTTCCAACCTCGGAGGACGTTAAGCAGAGAATTTCATCCATGTTTGCCGATCCGCATTGCGTATCAGATGAGCAAATTGGATACTAAGATTTCATCAGGTCTTATAGGCCCTGTGTCCTTTATTTAATTTTTGACAGTGAATGTCCAATAATAACAAAAGTAAGAAAAGCACAGTGCGACCCTTAACTTTGTTTTGCTATGGTCTAGCTAGTATTAGTAGGCTACTTGATTTCTACTGTTCAACTCATCCGTATAGGCTACCAAACATGTTATCATGATCGGTTGAGAAGAACACATAGGGGAAGACGGGGTAAAAAGCGCATGGGCGGGTAAGAAGCCCACCCCAATTATCTCAGGAAATAAAGAAATTTTCAGTCCAATTTGCCCTTGAGACGAATGCTAGACATTAACACTCGTCTCATTGGGCAAAATTTGACTGAAATTTGCTTTTATTTCATGATATAATTGGGGTGGGCTTCTTACCCGCCCATGCGCTTTTTTTTTACCCCGTCTTCCCCTTACTTATACAATGCCAGCGTACATCAGCGGTGAACTTGAAGGCTCACGCAAAGACCAAAAACTTTGAGGTCAATAGGCTACTGAGACGTGTTGAGCCGAACTTGCCGAAACACGTTGATAACGTCTCGGCCGGACCACAGACTGACGAACCGCATTCTTTCCCTACGTGTAAAAATCTTCTTTCTTCGGAGACAAATATCAGTGTGTTCTCTAGGAGTGACCAGGTATCGTAAATTAACTGAGAGAGGAGAGAGAGAGAGAAGAGAGAGAGAGAGAGAGAGAGAGAAAACAGAAGAGATGAGAGAGAGAGAAAGGAGAGAGTGTTTTGTGTGAGAAGAGAGAGAGGAGAGAGAGAAGAGAGCGAGACGAAGGAGAGAGAGAAGAGAGGAGGGAGAGAGGAGAGCAAGAGCGGTGAATTACAGAGAGAGAGGGACGTGGTCTCCACCCAGTTGCAATAAATCAGACACTGTAATGGGAATCAATTATCTTTGGTGCCACAGGTCTACTAGCAAAAATGAACAACGGGAACTTTTCGTTAAAAGATCGCCACGGGAATGACCTGTACTTTGCCAACACGGGAGACTTCTGGTCCCCTCCCGTATACTTCATCCCTGACTGCCGGGAGCAGAGGACAAAAGTACGTAATATGGAGCTCAGAGACGGTGACATCATACTTGCGTCATTTCCTAGAAGTGGTGAGAGTGCACTTCCTGGTGAGAGTAACCATTATGATCGAGTAGTGTCTGTCCTGTATCAGAGTGTGTTTGTGTGTGTGTGTGTTTGTGTGTGTGTGTGTGTGGCTTGTGTGTGTGTGTGTTCTGTGTTTGTTTGCCTTTTTGTGCGTGTGTGTGCGTGCGCGCGTGTCACTATATGTGTGTCACTGTGTGTGTCACTGATGTATATGTGTCACTGTGTACGTGTGTTTGGGTGTGTGCATGAATTCTAGCCAAGTTTAATTGATGTTCAATGACGTGAGTCAAAAAAAGGAATAAGTCTTGACAGCTTTGGACATCTTGTCCTTTTTGTGTTGTGTGTGTGTGTGGTGTTTGTGTGTGTGTGTGTTGGTGTGTGTGTGTTTGCATGTGTGTGCGCGCGCATGCGTGTGCGCACGTGTGGGTGTGCGTGTGTGTGTATGTGTGTGTGTGTGTGCTGTGCGTGTGCGGTGCGCGCCGCGCCCGCAAAAGTGGTATTTGTGTGTGTGTGTGTGTGTGGGTGTTGGAAGAGAGGGGGTGGGATGGAGGCTGATAATAATTTATTATGTCAACAGTCTTGCTAAAAGTGGTAGCCGAGTATAAATGGGTAAAATTAGGCCTATATATTGCCTAAGTATACTTCATACATGATCTTACTTACTCCAAACTCATAATACTTTGTGGCGGTGCCATAGCCGATGAGGGTTTAAACCGAGGCGTGGGTTACCGCCACACCTATCTGTATTGCTAAAAAAAACCTCGGGACTTTATTGGTGTTGCACTGCCTCCTGGCATTGCTTCCAGTTTCGTTTCCACCATCTTTATGTCTACTAGTTTCCCATATGTGTCTGTTCCAGACCGATTGGACGTAAAGCATCATTTTTCATTCATTCATTTCTATATATTGTCCTTTGGATAAAAGAAGGGTGTGGGGGAGTGAGCGACGGTTTTTAGAATGGCGAGAGGTCGTGAATTTACTAGTTGTGTTGTCCATTTGAGCAGCTTGAGCTAGCTGTCGTTAAAAGAAAAAGAGGACGACGCGGAAGAGAAAGAAAAAGAAAGACAGACACACTGAGTCCAAGGTCTTATTGGTTTGACCTGACCTCTATGTACAGTGTATTGACATGAACACTTGGGTTTGTTGGCTAACACATCGAAGTCGCCTGCCTGCCTAGTTAACGTGGATTGGATGATCGAACAACTGGACAATGAGAGAGAGAGGAGATACACTGGACACTGGACATTGGACATTGGAAAACATTATTTGACAAGGATACAGATTTTAGGCGATGCCTATTATTACAATCGTTCCTTGAGATTAAAAGAAAAACAAATTTAATAAACACAGAAAAACATTGTCGGAGTGTAGTTACCCGCCTCCTCTCTTATCTGTCTCTCTCTCTCTCTCTTCTCTTCCTCTCAACTCTCTTCTGTCTTTCTCTCTCTCTCTCTCAAAGATCATCTCACCGTCTCTCATGGCTCGTCACCTCTTCTCAGAACATCTCTCTCTCTCCTCTCTCTCTCTAACCCCCCTCTCTCTCTCTCTCTCTCCAGCTCTCTCTCTCTCTCTCTCTCTCTGACTCTCTTCTTATACACATATACATTGTTTATACATACATATAAAAAATGTGGTTTCAAAAAAAAATACACATAGTGAAAACAAATAATTGATGAGAAGTAGGAGGTGTGAAAGCAACATCAATCCAAACACATTTTAACAAGCAGTTTAAAGGCAAACAAATGAACAAAGCATAAAACTGAGATGTAGACATTCAATTGACATATACCATGCATATCACAATGGAAGAGTGAGAGATAGAGAGAGAGAGAGAGAGAGAGAGAGAGAGAAGAGAGAGAGAGAGAGAGAAGAGAGAGAGAGCGAGAGCGAGAGCGCACATATGTGTGTTTGAGAGAGAGGGAGGGGAGGTGGTGGTGGTGGATAATGAATGAAAGAGAGAGCATGTTCTGATATAAAACACCACAAGACACCACATAACTATTCATATCTAACACCAGGCCAACTGTCCCACCGCATGCCTCTGCTCTTTCACACGAGTTGGTTTGGGCCATTGGGGCTGTATGAAGTAGTGCACAGTGCCTGGTGCAACAACTTTGAAGAGATGAAAACTTGAATGAGAAGTGTACAAGTAGTTCCTACATTGTAAAACTGAGGCATAAGATTTTTTGAGCCTACACTATGCATTTTTTGTTCTGATGATTTCCAGGGACTTCTGGACCACCAGATCCTCCAGCTTCTGATGCAGGACACCAGGACTACGTGGGTCAATGCTGGACGATCACTGGAGTCACAGTCCTCCGAGAAAACTGACCGGCCTGAAGGTCCCCAGTTATACGCCACTCACTACACACCCGGTGATTATACGTCTTCTTCTTCTTCTTCTTCTTCTTTGTCGTCTTCTTTCTAGACTTCTCTTTCCTCATCCCCCTCCTCATCCTCGTTCTTCTTAGAAAAAGAAAACCACCACTGTGCTAATGATAAATATCGCTAATGATAACAAGATTGACATATGGACATTTATTTAAAATGGACATTGAATAAGCAAACATACATGGTTTTTTATCCCATCAAGCCATCTATAAACAGAAGCATAAACCAAACTACATGTGTTTTTGTGTGTGTGTGTGTGTGTGTGGTGTGTCTGCGTGCGTGCGCGCGCGTGTGTGTGTGCGTGTTGTGTGTGTGTGTATGTATTTGTACATGCGTGTGTGTGTGTGTGTATGTGTGTGTGTGTGTGTGTGTGCGCGTGTGTGCGTGCGTGTGTGGTGTGTGTGTGTGTGGTGGGTGTGGTGTGTGGGTGTGTGTGTGTGTGTGACAGATTTCACCTCTGCACCATCAGGTGAGGGCAACGTACAGGTCATCTAATTCCTACCGAAACCCAAGGACACTTGGTGTCCTTCTCAACTTCACTAACAGCTTCACATGATGCCTTACGAGGGCACCTGTGCCCAATTCTTCGACCTCATGATGGACTGCGGATGTGAGTGACACCACTTCGTCATATTAATTTTAAAATGCATGGCACGTGAACTCAACGATCTATTGTTCTTTTCGTGAAGGCTTCCAAGTGTTGTTCTTGGAAATGTGTGCGTGTGTGGTGTGTGTGTGGTGTGTGTATGTATCGGCTGTCGCTGAGATCCCATATAAGCAAGCATCAAGCAGGCCAACAATAGGCGCTAGTACGGCAACAAGCCCACCTCCGCAGGAATAGTTATTCTGCAGGACACATCAGCTTCATGTCATAGACATGGACCACCGCCCACACTTTGACGTGATTCTGTGAATCGTGCGCATGCATCATAATTCATGGAGGAACCACAGTAACGGGAAACACAGACACAATGATCACAATTAATGTCTCTCGGTGGAACTTTTCGGCTTTCACTTTAACGTCTTGTTAATTGTACAAAGCCGTTTCATGGCTTTCAACATAAAGTCATCATAGGAATTCATATTTGATTTTTAAAACATGTTTTTTCATGCAATAGCCAACGTCTTACATATTACTGTAGTTTATGGAGTTCAATACAGCATTATTCCCATTTGTCCGGACAGCTAACATTTTGTTTTGACTCTGATTTTATCTTTGGGATTTCTGGAAGTGTTCTTGTAGCTTGTAACCTCCTCTTGTCTTTTCACTCTCTTTGACTCTGACCTTTCCCTTTGCTTTCTATCATCTGACTACCTTTCTGACTTATTGGCCCTTCTATTCCTTTTTTTTACAAAAAACATTTAACCATCTTTGAGCTCCTCTGAAATTGGAATTGTCGGCTGTACGCAGCGGGAGACCATTGAAAACCTGAAAACCGGACACAACTTACCGTACCCATTGATGGCCTTTTGCCTGGGAACACAGAAGAAGAGATCTTGTAAGATCACGTGTAGGTGCTTGTCTTGAGTTGTCGTCTTGTCTATAACACAGACTGTACGGGGACTTGTTTGACCATGTGCTGGACTATGAGAAGGCGCCATGGCACAGCTGGACAGGTCTTCCTCTCCTCTATGGAGACCTTACCGAAGGTGAGATCTGTATTAGTATGGGGGAAATTAGGCCTACTAATCAACTTACCACGTGTTAGCGTATGAAACATTGATGCTCCGAAATGCAAAAGTGTTGACAGGATATCCGGGACCCTGTTTGTATTGTAGAGGTACTCATTGTATTGTATTGTGTCCCATTGTGTACGTGAGACCTCTTGCCTTAAAGGATATCCGGACCCTGTTTGTTGTTGTTTTTGTATTGTAGTGGTACTGCATTGCGTTGATTGTGTCCACATTGTGTACGTGAGACCTGCCTTAAAATTGACATAGCAGATCGCTTCTTGTGAAGAATCAGATTGTCCTCATTTGGGAAGAGACGTCGCCATTTGTTGTAGTGCCCGCTAACTTGCATGCTAATTTTTTTGGGATCAAATGAAACCCAAACACCACTACTGTGTATACTTTGAAAAGAATAAAATTAAAGTAAAAGATTGTGCTGGTTTACTTTTTGTCTCCAATGGGGGACAGATAGTGTATGAGTCATGGCACTAGAGAGATCTCTTTCGATTATGGAATTCTCGTCAGTATCTATATTCTGCTAACAAACACTTCTTTGGATCCAACCCAACAGGAAGACTTTCTATAAAAGATGTGTCCTCTCTGCGACTAGGCCTTAAAAGTCCACAGTTTAGCAAAGCCAGCACAAGGTTAAGAGACCAATTTGGGGTAAAATAGATAAGTTAGTTAAATGCGGAAATTGCGATTTGAAAATTTAATACATTGGGATAGACAGAGCCGACCACTGAGGTGATCCTCTAATTAACACGGTATGCAAGTAAACCTAGTAGTGTAGCTACTCCCTGAACCAACATGTGAAGAGCTGGAAAGTCAGTGCATAAAGAGTTGGCGAGTGGATCCAATATTGGATCCTGTTGGCACACACACCGAAGTGGAATATACTTATGAACAAATTATACCACAAAAACACTACACCTCCATACACTGTACAAATGTGTGCTTTAAAACGCTTATTTCTTTTGCTGCTAATTATTTGTTGTGTGTTGATTAAGGGGTATGTTGATTATTCCAAGAGCCTTTTGGCTGGCTTTGGGTTCTTTAACCTCAAAACCGCGAGCCTTTGGTTTTGGGGGTCCTCTCTTCCAAGACATGGCGCTTGGTATCAACATACTGATAGCCATGTCTGTACGAGCAAGTAACTTACCCCAGAAACCAACCTAGGCCTACTACCATGTTTCCCCGTCCTCCACAAAATTGTTTTCGCGTTATTAATATGTTCTCGCTGGCTGTGGCCGACAGGATCCACGTGGAGCAGATCCTTAAGATGAGCCAGTTCCTGGGCCTGAACAGTATTCAGAAAACTTTGTGAGTACAGTCGCTGAAGCCTGCCATTTCTCCAACTGAAAGCGGTCAAAGAGCCCACAGAACCTTCACTATTCTCTGATTATGTTTTGGAAGCCCGGAGTTCCCAATGTTTTATAGAGAAAGGTAAGTCTGTTCTATGTACCACGCGCGAACGAGGAACCCTCTTTAGCTCTTTTGGGAGACGGTGTTTATGTTGTCATAACATTTGTTGACACAACCAAAACCTCTACTGCATGTTGGTGTTCTGTTCAGTCTCCACCTCACCGGGTATTATTACATCTGCTGATGAACCTACCGTTTTTGGTTTTGTTGTTGTTAATAATTTTGCCACAGATACTCATGTCCAAATGATTATGGACAGGAGACGACTACACTAAGGATCAACTTAATTACCTAGTTGCTGCTATCCCTTGGATACCATGCGTCCCTTCTGATGAGGTTTTTTTGAGCATCGACTCCCTTCATCCAGAATGAAAGGACCTTTTTACACCTTCTGAGAAAACTCAACTGCGATCCGGCTGTAACAATGGCTTGAGTAGTTTAGCAATGTGCTTTGAGTATAGTAAATGTTTCCCAATATACACGACAAAATGTGAATTACCTTCCTTGAAATCGTTGAAATGCAACTCGTGGTTCACCGATGTGCTTTTATTGTAGAGAGGACTAAATCTGCGCCCTTTTCCACCAAATCTTGCATTACTTGCTTGTTTTGGAACTCTGAAGAAGTATTCTAAAGCAACTGCTGATACAGAAAGAACAATAAATTGAGCCAACCTGAGAAACATCCTGTCCCTATGGGCTTCGGCGAGAGGACGTAAAGAATAATTAAGAAACATCCTGTCCAACACAGCCATTGAACATCAGTTTCGTGTCATCTCAAGAAATGGCCGAAGTACGCTTTGGCAGTTTGTTTCATTCATACTGACTATTCGACATCGTATAGTCCCTTCGTGCGCAGTGGAAGGTGTCCTGAACTAATCTTTAGCCAAAGTCTTGTCCCATGGAATTCGGCCCTACAAATTTAGACCGTAAAAGTAAACAGAGTTGGCTAACCCTACCACTGTGAGCATAATTTAGACTCAGCTTTACTTGTGTGGTTGAAGCAACATTTGATTCATTGAATATTATTTTGTGTGCACAGGCGAGGTTGGGAGACTGGAAGAACTGGTCACTCCGGACCAATGAACGACTGGACGCTTCTTCAGCAAAACGGATGGCACCAGAGTATCCTCCCTTTTCCTCTTTCGGAGTGACGTCAAGAACATCATTCAGACCTGGATCCTATATTGCAGTGCCATGGTTTCAGACTGATAACATAAGCGGTAAACCATGGACACTACGTTACGTAAATATATGATCCATGGTCTGAATGATTTCCTGTGCCGTCACTCGAGAGGAAAGGATGTTACTCTGTGCCATCCGTTGCTGAAACGCGGCCAGTCGTTCATTCTGGTCCGGAGTGAACCCTGTTCTTCCAGTCTCCCCCCTCGCCTGTGCACACAAATATTTCAATGATCATTTTGCTTCCACCACACGCCCGTAAAGCTGAGTCTACATTATGCTCCACCGTGTTGAGGGTTAGCCTAAATCGGCTGTTTACTTTTTATCGGTCTAAATTTGTAGGGCCGAAGTTCCATGGACATGACTTTGGCTACAGATTAGTTTACAGACACCATTCCACTGCGCACGAAGGACTATTACGATGTCGAATAGTCCAGTGATGATGAACAAACTGCCAAAGCGTACTTCGTCATTTCTCTGAGGATTGCCACCGACTGATGTTATTGGCTGTTGTTGGCCGGATGTTTCTTTATTATTCCTTTACGGTCCTCTCGCCGAAGCATATGGGACTATGATTTTTCTCGAGGGTTTGCTCAATTTATTGTTCTTTCTTTATCAGCAAGTTGCTTTAATGAATCTTCTTCAGAGTTCCACAAACAATGCATTCAATGCAAGATTTGGGTGGAATGGGCGACAGATTTTAGTCCCTCTTACAATAAAATTCCTCTGAACCACGAGTTGATCCATTTTCCCCGGGGGGGAGAGGGGGGGGTTTCAAGGAAGTTAATTTCACATTTTGTCGTGTATTTGGGGAAACATTACCTATAGTCTTTTTGTTGACAAATAGTTTCCACCTTCTGGAAGTTCTGTGCTTGTAACTTCTCTAATTCTCTTGGTTATTTTGCCTCTGCTTTTTCCCTTTGCTTACTGTCATCTGCTATTTTCTATCTCACTGGTCCATGGTCTCCAACCTTTTTTTCTATAAATTCTTACAAAGATTGATCTTCAGCCGAAGTCGGACATTCCTGGGCCTAACTATTTTGGACATTAGTATCTGGGGCGCATAACGGGAGCAATGACAAAACAAAACGCTAAGGTTGATCAGGAAGCTCGTATAAGCGAACGGTGAAGAAGAAGACTGAAAAGTTCCTCCACCTTCATGGAGAGTTCTGTGTCAACAAATGTAACTTCCTCATAATCACCTCCACCTCTCTTTGAGCTAAAGAGGGTCCTTTTTTCGAGCCTTTGCTTTCTAGTCATCTTACCATCTTTATGCCTTACTGGTTCATTCTCCAGCCTTTGTTCTAGAAACATCTTACAGAACATTTTCTCCATCTGGAGACGGACATGCTGGACCTGACTATTTCTGTTAGGCGCACAACCGCAGGCATGATACATCTGCGCTCATAATCATGACAGGAAACTAGCGATACCACTATGTTCAGACGCAAAGAACTAAGAACATGCTTATTCTCTTCGGTGGCGTGTGCTGTTCCCGGGGAGTGGTCTCTGTTCAGGCGATCAGACAAGATTTTTTCAAGTAAAGATTAAGAGGGTATACAATTGATGTGGAGGAAGGAGTAAAACAGATCGGTATATGAAACCCTAAGGAGCATTCGAGGGTAGCCCATCTTGAACTTTTGGCACTATCATTACCAGAACACTTCGGCTAATATTACGATACTTGATCTACTTACTGCCAAGTCAGCTCTATGATGCTTTGTGGCCAAAGGAGGATGAAAAAAAAGTCCATTCTACTTGCCTGGGTGAGAGTTAAAGATTTTTGTCTGCAATATTGTTGGATTTCTTTGCGACACATTTAGAATTCAATCCTTACTGCCCAAACTTAGGAACTCATTACCATTGAACACTAAAAAAAGGGAGTATCGTTATGTGGGTGGATGCCTCGTGCCTCCATTCGGGCGGCTGGATAACCCTGCCCTCCGAGTGTCTCTCCCTGTGAGGATACCAGGGGTGATCCAGGCATCCAATATTGGATCCACTGCCAACTCTTTATGTACTGACTTTCCAGCTCTTTACATGTTTGGTTCAGGGAGTAGCTACACTACTAGGTTTACTTGCATCCCTTTAATTAGAGGATCACCTCAGTGGTTGGCTCTTTCTACTCACATGTATTACATTTTTCAAATCGCTGTTTCCGCATTTTAATAACTTATCTAGTTTACCCAAAATGTTCTTCAGTTTTATCTTCACCTTGTGCTGGTTTGCTTAAATTGTGGACTTGTCGGCCTAGTGCAGAGAAGACACCATTCTTTTTATTAGAAATGTCTTCCTGTTGGGGTTGATCCACAAGATCGTGTTTGTTAGCAGATATACATACTGACGAGAATCCCATAATTCGAAAGAGAATGGTGGAAAACATTTGGCCCCTCTCTATGTACCATGCTCATTCACTATCTGTCCCCCATTGGGACAAAAAGTAAACCAGCACAATCTTTTACTTTTATTTTATTTTTTTCACAGCACAGAGCTACCTTCAAAAGTTTTACACAGTTAGTGTTGTTTGTGGTTTCTTTGATCCCAAAAAAAATTAGCATGCACGTTAGCGGGCACTACACAATGGCGACGCTCTTTCCAATGAGGCAATTCTGATTTTCACAAGAAGCCGATCTGCTATGTCAATTAAGGCAGTCTCACGTACACAATGTGACACAATTCAATGCAATGCAGTCCACTACAATACAACAGGTCCGATATCCTTTAAGGCAGTTCTCCGTACAACAATGGTGACCATACAATACAATGCAGTACCTCTACATACAAACAGGGTCCGGATATCCGGTCAACACTTTGCATTCTGATCATTCAATGTTTCATACGCTAACACGTGGTAAGTCTGATAGTAGGCCTAATCTCCCCCATACTATACAGATCTCACCTTCTTAAGGTCTTCATAGCAGGAGAGGGAAAGACCGGTCAGGGTGCTTTCACAAAAGTGGGTGGCCCCCCGCCTTCTCAATAGTCCGCACATGGTCAAACCAGTCCCGTACCAGTCTGTTTATAGACCAAGACGACACCTCAAGACAAGACCTACCGTGGATCTTACAAGATCGTCTTCTTCTGTGTTCCCATGACCATAAGGCCATAATGGGTACAGGTACTTATTTGTCCGTTTGTTAGTTTCACTGGTCTCCCCGCTGCGTACAGGGTTCCGCACATTCCAATTTCAGAGGAGCTCAAGATTGGTAAATGTTTTTTAAAAAAAGGCATAGAATGGGCCATAGTCATAAAGGTAGTAGATGATGAAATCAAAGGAAAGTCGAGTCCAAAGAGAGTGAAAGACAAGAGGAGGTTACAAGCCAGAACTTCCCCCAAGAAAAAAATTTTTCCCCCCCCCAAAAAAAGAATAATCAGTGTCACAAAACTAACTATGTTAGCTGTCCGGACAATGGGAATAATGCTGTATTGACCTTCCATAACTACGCGTTCATAGTAAGACGTTGGCTATGCCATGACTAAAACATGTTTTTAAAATCAAATATGAAATTTCCTTGACTGCCTTTATGTTGATAGCCTGAAACGTGCTTTGTTTATCAATTAAGCAAGACGTTAAAGTATTGAAAGCCGAAAGTTCCCGAGAGACATTAATTGTGGATCATTTGTGTCTGTGTTTTCACCCTTTACTGTGTTTCCATTCCATGATTTGATGCATGCGTACGATTCACAAATCACTTCAAAGTGTGGGCGGTGGTCCATGTCTATGACATGAAGCTGATGTTTCTGGCAGAATACTTTCCTGCGGAGGTGGGCTTGTTGCCGTAACTAAGCGTCCTTATTGTTGGCCTGTTTGATTCTTCCTTTATATGGATCTCAGGACCCACAGGATACATACACACACAACACACACACAACACGCACACATTTCAAAGACAACACTTGGAAGCCTCACGCAAGAGAACATAGCTCGTTGGTTCACGTGCCATGCCATTTTTTAAAATTTATATGACGAAGTGGTGGCACTCACTCGTCGCAGTCCATCCATGAGTCGACGAAAGTGGGCCCAGTTGCCCTCGTAAGCTCATTTGAACTGTTCGTGAAGTTGTAGAAGGACCCCAAGTGTCCTTGGGGTTTCTGTAGAATAGATGAACCTTGACCTGTTGCCTTCACCTGATGGGGCCAGCAGTGGAAATCTGTCACACACCACACACACACACACTACACACACACACCACCACACACACACACACACACGCACGCACACACTCGCACACACAACACACCCCACATACACCCACACCACACGCATGTACCATCATATCCACACCACCACACGCACACTCACACGCCGCGCGCACGCACGGACACCACCACACACACACCCACACACACACCACATGTAATGTTTGTTTATCTTCTGTTTATAGATGGCTTGATGGGGAAAAACCATGTATGTTTGCTTATTCAATGTTCCTCTTTAATAAATGTCATGTCCATCTTTTATCAATTGCGATTATTTATCATTAGCACAAGTGGTTGTTGTTGGAAGAAGACGAGGGTGAGGAGGGGGATGAGGAAAGAGTAGTCTAAGAGAGACGACAAAGGAAAGAAGAAGAAGAAGAAAGACTGTATAATCCACCGGGTGTGGGAGTGGCCGTATAACTGGGACCTTCAGGCCGGTTCAGTTTCTCGAAGGACTGTGACTCCGTGATCGTCAGCTCTGACCCCCTAGTCCGGGGTGTCCGCATCACGCCTGCTGAGGATCTGGTGAGTGCCAGAACGTCCTGGAAATCATCAAACAAATAATGCATAGTGTAGTGCCAAAAAATCTTATGCCTCAGTTTTACAATGATAGGCCTAACTTTACACTTCTTCATTCTCAAAGTTGTTCATCTCTTCAAGTTGTTGCACAGCATCTGTGCACTATTTCATACAGCCCATGGCAACCAACTCTGTGTGAAAGAGCCAAGAGGCATGCGGTGGGACGTTGGCCTTGGTGTTAGATATTAGTTATGTGGTGTCTTGTGTGTTTTTATATCAGAACCTGCTCCTCTTTCATTCATTATCCACGCCCCACCACCTCCCCTCCCTCTCTCTCAACCACACATGTGCGCTCTCAGCTCTCGCCTCCATTCATCTCTCTCTCTTCCTCCTCATCCATCTCTCTACTCGCGTCTCCGTCTCCTCTCTCTCCTCCCTCTCTCTCCTCTCTCTTCTCTCCAGTGATATGCATGGATATGTCAATTGAAATGTATACATCTCGTTTTATGCTTTGTTTATTTGTTTGCCTTAAATTGGCTTGTAATGTGTTTGGATTATGTTCTTTCACCTCCTACTTTCATCAGTATTTTGTTTCACTATGTGTATTTTTTTTTTGAACCACATTTTTTAAATATGTCTGTATAACAAACAATGTAATGTGGTGCTGAGAGATAGGTCAGAAGAGAGAGAGAGAGAGAGAGAGAGAGGAAAGGAAAAAAAAAAAAAAAAAGGGAAAAAAAAAGTGGGAAAAAAAAAGAAAAAGAAAAAGGGGAGAAAGAGAGAGAGAGAGAGAGAGAGAGAGAGAGAGAGAGAGAAGAGCGAGAGAGAGAGAGTCTGTTTTGCAATGTTTTTTGTTTTCTACTTTCTTAAATTGTTTTTCTTTATCCCATGACAGATTGTAAGACTATGCATCGCCTAAAATCTTATCCTTTCAAATAAAGGTTTTCCATGTCCATGTCAGTGTCCAGTGTCCTCTCTCTCTCTCGCATTCCAGTTTCCGCTCTCCATCCACGTAACTAGGCAGCAGCTCCTTCGATGTGTTCGCCAAGCCAACCCAGTGTTCATGTCAAGTACACTGTACATAGAGTGTCAGGGTCAACCAATAGAGAAACCTGGACTCAGTGTGTCTTGTCTTTCTTTTTCTTTCTCTTCCGCGTCGTCCCTTTTTCTTTTTAACGACAGCTACTCAAGCGCTCAAATAGGACAACACAGACTAGTAAATTCACGACCTCTCGCATTCTAAAAACCGTCGCTCCTCCCCCACACCCTTCTAATTATCCAAAGCAAGATATAAGAAATGAATGAATGAAAAAATGATGCTTTTACGTCCTCTCGGTCTGGCACAGGACAGGGACCAGAAGGGGAACGGAGGACACATATGGGACTTTGTGATACAAAAGATGGTGGGAACGATAGTGGAGGTAATAGCCCGGAGGCAGTGCAACACCCAGTAAAGTCCCGAGTTTTTTAGCAATTCGATTAGGGGTACGGGTACCACGCCTCGTTACACCTCATCGGCTATGGTACCATCCACAGTAATTATGATCGGAGTAGTAAGATCATGTATGAAGTATACTTAGGCAATATATAGGCCTAATTTTTACCCATTTTACTCGGCTACCACCCTTTAGCGAGACTGTTGACATAATACATTATTATCAGCCTCCCATCCCCCCTCTCTTCCAGCACACACACACACACACACACACAATACACCTTGCGGGCGCGCGCGCACGCACGACGCACATTCACACACACACAACATACACACACAGCAACCCGCGCGCGCACGCACGCGCGCACCCACGCACGCACACACACACACACACACACACACACACACACAACCACACCACCACACAGAGGACAGATGTCCCCAAGCTGTCAAGCTTATTCCTTTTTTTGACTCAACGTACATTGACATCAATTAACTTTGGTCTAAATTCATGCACACCCCCAAACACACGTACACGTGACACTATACAAAATTCGTGCACACCACATGTACACACATATGTGACACTCGCGCACGCACACACACAAACGAAGCAAACAACAACACACACACACACACACACACACCTACACACACACACACACACACACACACACCTCTGACAACAGACACTACTCGATCATAATGGTTTAGCTCTCACCAGGAAGTGCACTCTCACAACTTTCTAGGAAATGACCGCAAGTATGATGTCACCGTCTCTGAGCTCCATATTACGTCTTTGTCCTCTGCTCCGGCAGTCAGGGATGAAGTAACCGGAGGGGAACCAGAGTCTCCCGTGTTGGCAAAGTACAGGTCATTCCCGTGGCGATCTTTTAACGAAAAGTTCCGTTGTTCATTTTTTGATAAAGAGTAGACCTGTGGCACCAAAGATAATTGATTCCCATTACAGTGTCTGATTTATTGCAACTTGGTTGGAGACCACGTCCCTCTCTTTAATTCACCGCTCGCGCTCGCTCTCTCTCTGCTCTCTCTCTCTCTCTCTCTCTCTCTCTCTCCTCTCTCTCTCTCTCTCGTCTCTCGCCTGATCCTCTCTCTCTCTCATCCTCTCTCTCCTTCTCTCTCTCTCTCTCTCCGTCTCGTCCCTCTCTCTCTCTCTCTCTCTCTCCTTTCTCTCTCTCTCAGTTTAAATTTACGATACCTAGGTCACTCCAAAACACACTGCTATTTGTCTCCGAAGAAAGAGATTTTTACACGTAGGGGAAGAAATGCGGTTCGTCAGTCTGTGGTCCTGCCGAGCCTTTCAACGTGTTTCGGCAAGTTCGGCTCAACACGTCCTCATTAGCCTATTGACCTCAAAGTTTTTGGTCTTTGCGTGAGCCTTCAAGTCCTGCTGATGTACCGGGCTTTATGTGGGGAAGACGGGGTAAAAAGCGCATGGGGCGTGTAAAGCCCACCCCAATTATCCATGAACTGAAGCCAATTTCAGTCTCATTTTTGCCCATGAGACGAGCGTTCATGTCTAGCATTCGTCTCAGGGCAATTTACTGAATTTTGCTTTATTTCATGAGCTTAATTGGTGGGGCCCTTCTTTACACCGCCATGCGCTTTTTTACCCGTCTTCCCCTATTGTTCTTCTCAACCGAATCTGATAACATGTTTGGGAGCCTATACTGTGCTGAACAGTAGAAATCAAGTAGCCTACTATACTAGCTAGACCTAGTCAACAAAGTAAGGTCGCCCTGTGTTTTCTTTACTTTTGTTATTATTGGCTTTCACTGTCAAAATTAAATAAAGACCGGCCCTAAAACAAACAAAAAAAAATTTGGTTTTTAAAGAAAACCCCCTGAAAAAAAAAAAAATTTTGAAACTTAGTATCATTTGCTCCTTGATACGCAATGGGATCGGACAGGATGACATTCTGCTTAACGTGGCTCCGGTCTGGAATAGAGATAGGTTGAAGACGGGTAAAAGCGCATGGGCGGGTAGAAGCCCACCCCAATTATCTCTGAAATAAGAAAATTTCAGTCAAATTTGCCCATGAGACGAAATTTGGCTTTAATTTCATGATATAATTGGGGTGGGCTTCTTACCCCCCATGCGCTTTTTACCCCGTCTTCCCCTATGTACATTATAGATATAACGCCCGATATAACGTGGTGGGAACAATCCTGGAGCAATGCCCGGAGGCAGTGCAACACTAGGAATCCCGAATTTTCGGAAACAGGAATTTCACTACTACCGTCGTATACACGTAGGGGAAGAGACGGGGTAAAAGCGCATGGGCGGGTAGAAGCCCACCCCAATTATCTCATGAATTAAGCAAATTTTCAGTCTCTTTGCCCATGAGACTAGCGTTAATGTGTCTAGCATTCGTCTCATGGGCATTTTGACTGACATTTTCTTTATTTCATGAGCTATTGGGGTGGGCTTCTTACCCGCGCCTGCGCTTTTTACCCGTCTTCCCCTACGCAGGCCTAAGCCTATATTAAGCCAGAATCCACTTACTGATTTATGTGGTTTTTGTTGTGTTTTTGTAGCCATGTGATTCATGTCTGGTGAGTGACTATCACCAGTCGATAGGGGCCTAGGCCCTAATGCTTTGTATGTTATCTAGCCGACTATTCGTTTGGTTGGTAACTAACTGTTCGTTGTTGTATAAGTGAACTTCTGGCTACACATTATTTACCCAAAGGTAAAGCATTGATATGCGATCTAACGACATGCGTCCTCTACCTACCTACATCCTTTTGTCATCTTGTTATTATCCTGTGGCCCGCACTATCTTCAGAGACTCTGGGAGAAGACTCTTGGAAACGCAGACTGGTACTTCTGGATAACTCTTGAAAACTCAAAGACCAATACTGGAGAAATTCTGGAAACGCAAAGACCATAACTCTGGGAGACATTCTGGAAAATGCCAACTAATTTACTCTGAGAAACCTCTTGGACAAACTCAGACCAATAACTGGGAAAACTCTTGGGTTTGTTTTTTTTTAAATTTGTACTTTCCATAGTCATTAAAATTCGGTTACTCCCACCGGGAGAGCGTGTTGCGCAAGTGCTGTGGGGCCATCCCTTTTATTTTGCCCCATGCAGCTTTTTGTTTATTGATGAGGAAAGGGGGGGGGGGGGGGTCGAAAATGTTCCCGACGTTTTCGTTGCACTGGTTGTTTTCACGCGCTCTAAGCGCATGGCACACAGGACCTCAGTTTTGGTGTCTCCATCCATAAAGGTCTAGTGGAAAGCGAGCAGAAAACTCCGCTGCGGCCAAGAAACGATCCGGTTTGTTGCTTACTTCTTTCTTCTTCTGCGTTCCCATGACATATTAGGCCATATGAGTAAAGGTACGTATGCGTCTGGTTTTTCAGTTTTCACTGGTCTCCCCGCTCGTACGCCGACACATTCTGATTTCGAGGAGCTCAAGACAAACATTACTGAGATGTTTTTTAAAAAAAGGCATGATGGGCCAAATAATTGAGAAAGATGTAAGATAATAGAAAGCAAAGGGAAAAATGCAGAGTCAAAAGAGAGGGCAGATAAGAGAAAAGTTACAAGATCAAAACTTCCGAAGGTGGAGGGGGCAGGGTCGTCCAGCTCCCGTATGGAGGCCCGAGCTCGACCCTCTGCCCCAGACTGTTGCTTACAGGCAAACGTTTTTACCTCTGTGCCATCGACCACTCCTGTTGGTGAACGCAAATAAATAATTTTTGTATCAAGATCACGCCATCCATTAGACAACAGAGAGGATTGGTTCCCTACGTCTAACACAGGGAGGGGAACATTTGTAACACCATAATTCATTACATGATGATCTTTGCCCTTTTGGAATTTGTTTGCCAGTTAGACCTTGTGAGCTAACTTTGACCTTTTCGAATTTTACTTCACTAAGTGACCGTAGTAAGATGAAATCAATGATTGTACATCCATTGTTTAGTGTTATAAGAACGAGTTTCGAAGTACATGTGAGTGATTTGCAACAACAAAAGCTTTTCAAATCTACAAATACTGATTCCACATATTCATTTCTTCATGTATGAAAGACATTTATCAAAAAAGGTGGCTTAACCATTTCACCGCCAATGTCGCACATTTTTGCACCACAATGATTTAACACCATTTCAAACTCTTGGAATCAGGTCTAAATTTAGGCACAGTATGACCCTTTTCATAATGTGTTCACAGAGAATCCCACAATATTGTTAGACGAAATCTTTCTGTAGCCAAATAGTTTTTTTTTAATGGAATGTTTGACTTAAGATGGCTGGCGGTGAAGGTTAAGTGTTTAACTCTTCTAGCGCCATGTGTTTTTTTGTTCTTTGTAACCATCTCTGCCAAGTATGTTTCAAGGGAACTAACCCATCACCTACTTTACTAATGCGTTAATATACAATAATGTCTTATATTATCAGCTCGAAAAACAGAACGCCACGTGGAAAAATGTTTCCTGCAGCCACCTGAACTTTGTCTAACGTATAGGCATCTCATGGGGGCCATCTTTGTGAGAGAGAAAGAGAGAGAGAGAGAGAGAGAGAGAGAGAAGAGAGAGAGAGAGGGGGGGGGGTAGACACAGTGTGGAGAGAGAGAGGGGGTAGGGTAGACACCCGTGAGGGAGAGAGAGAGAGGTGTAGACACTGTGAGATAGAGGATAGAGGGGGGGGGGTAGACACGTGAGAGAGAAGAGAGAGGGGGTTGACAGTGTGAGGAGAGAATGGGGTAGACACATTGAGAGGAGAGAGAGAGAGAGAAGAGAGAGAGAGAGTGGGTAGAATCAGTGAGAGAGAGAGAGAGAGAGAAAGAGAGAGAGGAGAGAGAAGAGAGAGAAGAGAGAGATAGATGGTATGACATAGTGAGAGAGTGAGAGAGATAGAAGAGGGTAGACACAGTGCGAAAGAGAGGGGTAGACACAGTGAGAGAGAGGATGGGGTTTATACCCCCCAGTGAGAGAGAAATGGGGAGGGTAGACATAGTGATAGAGATAGGGGGGGGGGGTAGACACAGTGAAGAAAGAAGAGAGAGGGGGGGGGTAAGACCAGTGAAGAGAGAGTGTGTGTAGACCAACAGTGAGAGAGAGATAGAGGGGGGGTAGACACATTGAGAGAGAGAGATAGAGCGCGAAGGGAAAAGGGGTAACACAGTAGAAGAGAGAGAGGAGAGAGAGATCATATTGATGCTTTATTCAACAGTTTTGGCAGAATGTATTGTGTTCTGGTGGGGTGAGTGAGGTGATTGTATGGTGTGTGTGTGTGTATGTGTGTGCGCGCGTTTGGTGGTAGGCCTCGGCAGTGCGTGCTTGCGTTTACGTATGTGTGTGCGGGGGGGGGGGGGGGGGGGGTATGTGGTATGCCTATTTTGCAAGAATGTGAGCGATTTTTTCTGTTGAAGTTTTTGCTTTTAATTTTTGTTGGGTTGTTAAGCGCATGGAGCTCAAATTTTCTGGAGGATTGCGCTATATAATGGTTCACTATTATTGATTATTATAATAAGTCATATTGATTTTCCATGAAGATATTCTTTCGAGTCACATGAGAATACAAATTAAATGAGACATGCCTTGCTCTCAGCCTGCTCTTCCCTAGTTCGAGCCTTTAGAGCTGTTGCGTGAAATATATCTCTATTGCAATACTTGGCGACCTGTTTTACCCCCTACACAAGTTTGGAGTAGTCTGGTACTGAAATGAGTAGTTTTGGGCTTAAATGTGGTTTTAAGGTTTGTTGGTTTTTAGTCATTAACATTCAAACAATTTTACAAATGGGGAAGTTTTTTTTTTTTGTGTTTTTATTGGAAAAAGGGGTAAATTTTTTTAGAGCATTATTTTCAATTTTGAGAGTAGTAGAGGTCCAAATTGAGTAGAATACTTGAAACAGAGTAGAGTACCACTAGGTTCCGCAGGCGCCTTTTTGATCAACAGGCTTTTTAAGTGCATTTATTTCAGCAAGATGTCCTTTTAATTTTTCCTGTTTTTATATTTAAAAAAGATTACAAAAACCTACCTAACGTTTAAAATATTGATAAAAAAAAACACTGACAGTATCAAGTAATGCAAAGTTGTCGGTGTCACGATTGGAGCAGACATTCATTTACAAGCTGTGCGAGTCTTTGCCGCACCAGACGTAGTGATTCAATTCCACGCATATTGAATTGTGCCTTGGTCAACATTGGTATTTGGGATTCTATCTGATCATGTTCATACAATTCATCTGGCGAAGGTCTTTTACAATCTTTATTGAGGGTCCTTATATTCCTTTAAAGTCCTTTTTCGTTTCATGTTCAAACTGAGCAACTCCTGAAACAGGCCTGTAATGTGGGGCACTCATCTGGAAGAAGAAGACGCCCACACACACCATGTGTGCATGCAGTGAGCCAAGCTTTTGCCTGAACTTTCCATCATACCCTTGATTATTTACCATCCCATACAGTATTAACAAATACCTATCCTTCCATATCCTTATAGAAACTACCTCTCTTATAGATCGTCTTTTCATTCTTGGTGCCCCTTCTCCATTTCTTTTTCTCCCCCTCTCATCCTACAAATGGTCCTAAGTTATGTGTGCCTCTAAGCAGGTCGGAGGACGTAAACAATAAAAAACCCCTCAAACAAACTGAGATATCTGCTACCTCAGAGTGCACAAGTCCATTAGAAGAGCCCTTTTCTTCCGGCAAACTACTGCCTGACCTTCACAAATTGCCTGATTCAGGCTCAGCATACCCACATGCACCCCTGACACACACATACGGACACCGAGATTGAGAGAAACGCAGCAGCCCTATTCCCATCTCATGTATCCTGTTCTGTTGCTGTTAGAACTGGGGATACACAAC
Source organism: Phymorhynchus buccinoides (assembly GCA_017654935.2). Classification (NCBI taxonomy): domain Eukaryota; kingdom Metazoa; phylum Mollusca; class Gastropoda; order Neogastropoda; family Raphitomidae; genus Phymorhynchus; species Phymorhynchus buccinoides. The sequence goes on from JAGGCT020000173.1 coordinate 33,558, forward strand.
AAAATGGCAAAAGCTTATAAGTCAACAGCGCTGTCCACGCTAATTTCCCTTCTTCTTCTCTTTTCTGCGTTTCCCAACCATATGGGCCCTATTGGATAGGTACGTATATGTGTCCGTTTGTCATTTTTCACTGTCTCCCCCCCCCCCCCCCCCCCCCCCCCCCCGGCCTGCGTACAGCCGACACTTCCGATTTCGGAGGAGCTCAAGATAAAATTATTTGGAAGATTTTTTTTTTTTTGAGAAGCAGGAAGAATGGGCTAATCCGTACCGAAAAATAGTAGATGATAGAAAGCAAAGTGATAAAGCGGAGTCCCAGAGAGTGGCCGATTATGAAGTTACAAGCACAGAACGTCCAGCGGTGGGGGAACTATTTGTAATGAAATACCCCCCATATCCCATGGGGAGAGACTCCGTGGAGGGCGGGGTCGTCCAGCGCCCTGTATGGAGGCACGACCACCCACTCCTACAAATTCCCTTCAATTATTACACTTTTAGGGGGTAGGGGAGTGTGCACATTATACACGGGAAACCCAGCACATATCCCCCCGCATCTGCACTAGCTGAAGTGCTGCAGCCAAGAGAATCGCCTTGCCTTTTGGGGACCTTTCCTCAACACCAGCTGTCCACAAGGTGTCTTGAGACCCTGCACGTCACGTGACACACTCTCTCTTATAACTAGGGAGATTTCTCAAGATTCCTTACTAGCTATAAGAGGGAAAACATGTGAAAACCGTGATTTTTGACACGTGACGTGCAGGTCTTTAAATGGCCAACAAAGTGGGGATATACCCTGGCAAGGCATCTCCACAAAGTATGCCTGCAGCCTGCCCGACAACAGCCAAGTCCCCGTCTGCTTATATCTGCGTCCGTAGTCAGAAACATGGCACCACACACCACACGCACGCACACACACACACACGCACCCATGCACCACACACACACACACACACACACCCACCTCACGCATGCACACCCACAGATACTGCAGTTTTCCCCATTTTTTGTAGTGGTTTATTTTAAGAAATTTCGTAATTGCTGAAATGATTATCCTTAAAAAAAAAAATTGTTTACATAATGGAAGGATCAAAGCCTACATGTGATAATACATAGTCAATAATAATATAATAACAATTAAAAAAATATAATAATAATATTAAAAATAAATAAAATAAACAATCATTAAAAATATAATTATAAATAACGGTAAATATTTAAGTTAGCATCATAATGTTGTCAATGAACTCAAGTTCTTAAAATGCATGATGTCAAATTACTGAAAAGTATCGGAGAAAACACCTTCAAGAGTCGTCCCTTAAACCCCTCGCGGCAAGCCAAAAGTCAACGATGGTCCCATTCACAGTAAAAACATACAAAGGGTTAAATCACAGAGTGTCATGAGAGCTGACAACCAAACTGCCTCCCTAACAGAGGGAAGGCGAAGGTAGCATTGCCTTCCCCTTTGTTGTCCAATTTCATGGATGGTCAGTTCTGTCGAATGTCGTCCTCTGCAAAAATGATAAAAACAAACCTTAATATAAAAGAAAAAAATTTAAGCATGAAATCAAAGCACAATCACAGCCACACTCTTTACACAGTCACAAAACCACATACAATGATATTGCACTAACGAAATAAATCATTGTTTTGCAATCGATGCTCATTAAGATGCAGAGAGGCAGAGAGAGACGGAGAGAGTAAAAAAGACAAAGAGAGATAAGGACAGAGAGCGAGAGAAAGACGAGGCTAGAGAAAGACAAAGACATAGCCTGTGCTACAAAACATGCATGAATTCACAACTATCATTTGTAAATTCAGCTAACTGATTTCTTATATATACGCATGCTGTCCATACATTGATCTGCTCCCATGGACACCATTGGGGTTTATTAAGCACTAAATTCTAAAGGACCCTCCTAAAAGAATGTGCAGGGGGTCCCAGGATGCACCAGAAAAATTTTTTAGTCATTCACAATGTCGTGGACCCTCTATCCCACCTCTAGTACCCTTATACTGTAGTGAAGGATCCCTGGGACCTCCTTGATTTTCGGGACGATTGGTCGCCCTGATTATCTACCTATTTGCTGTTGTCCCCCATATATTTTCAAACTATTGGTCTAAAAAAATGGAGCTTCTACTTCGTTAGTTGCCATTTACAAGGGAAAAGCTGAACGTGCCCCGTCTCCCTATACAAGCGCAAAGAGTACTGACGTGATTGGTCTTCTTCTCCTTGTCTTTGGCCTCCGTTGCAACCCCACACGCTCTGTTTCAACACTTTGAGGAAGTCGGCCGTTCTCGCTCGCATCCGCTGGTGGATGTAGGCCTGCAAAAACACACCATTATTTGCACATACCGTAAATGCTTATTTTTGTGCTCCTAAAGTAGCATACATATGTACACAAACACACACACAATAAAAAATCCAGATGCGCGTACCACACATCACACACACACACACAAATACATATACTTACAAACTTGCACAGTAGTTCTAACTATTCAATCATTGTAACAGTTTGCCAAACACTCGAAGTAAAATTGAAACCCTTGAAGTGACATGCAGGTAGTCTCTCCATGAGTGAATCAGGTTTGACAGCGTTGTTAGTATTACAGTACTCCCCTCCTCATACGACCTTCTTTCAGCGCGCCACCTCCACTTTCCCACCTTATTTTCAGTGACCGATCGGTTTCCACTACACTAGTGTTCTTCTCATCACGACCACCTCCAATACCCCGTCTAACGACCTCTTGCCTTCCGATTTTTACGACCATGTCACAAAAATCGAACACACAAAGATCGTGAAAACACAGAAAACGAAGAAAGCCGGTCAGATTTTGTCGCTGAACCTTCGCTCAACGGCACAGCTGGGCAGTTTCCATCATTCTGCGTGGTTAGTTATCTCCCTAGTGAAAAGTAGCTCAATGTGCATGCGGTGTAGCCGACCGCTTCCTCTCTCACGATCAAATGTCGGGGAAGAAAAGGAAAATTCTTAGGCCTACTCTTGAAGAAGATCAAAGTTATTGAAAAGAAGTGACAAAATGGAAGCTGCCGATACCCCCCACCCCACCCCCCCCCCCCCCCCACCCCCCCCCCCAACAAAAAAAAAAAACCCCCCCCCCATTGCATAATCCTTGGGTGGTCGAAAAACCCCAATCCATCAATGATTCTCGGGGAGCGAGATCGCTGAACAGCTCTATGGGAAGGGCTGGCGAAACAATTGAACGAATGTACGGCCAAATGAAAATGGCATACGTACTCGGACCTGACGCCTAGTTTGAGTGGTTTTGTGATGCGAGGAGAACTTTTGTTATTGTTATTTCAATTGATGCACTTGGAATATAATGGGCAGTTCTGTGTCAGTAACATCTTGCTGTTAAAATATACAGGGTATTTTTTAGTGTTAATTTGTTGGGTTACGTGTTTATGTTTTGTAATGACCTCTCACACCCACTCCCATTTCAGACCACCCCCTTTTAAGACCACTTTGTTGGTGCATTTTACATGGTCCCGTTCATGGAGGTAGTACTGTATCCTCATCCTCATCATCATTACCTTGGGAACACTTGATGTTGTAATGCCGGTATCCTCAGAGTGTGAATCAGGTTTTGATGGTGTTGTATCATCAATCATTGATCATCATCATCATCATCATCATTACCTTGGAACACTTGATGTGTACTGCAGTGTAATTCTCTCATCGTGTGAATCAGTGATGTGTTAGTATCATCATCATCATCATTCGTCATTACCTGGAACACTTGAGTTGATAATGCAGGTAGTCTCTCAGAGTGTGAATCAGGTTGATGGTGTTAGTATCATCATCATCATCATCGTCATTACCTTGGAACACTTGATGTGATAATGCAGGTATTCTCTCAGAGTGTGAATCAGGTTGATGTTGTTAGTATCTCCATCATCATCACGGCATTACCTTGGAACACTTGATGTATAATTGCAGTAGTCCTCTCCAGTCTCCAAGAGTTGAATCATGTTGGCGTGTTAGTAACATCATACATTGATCATCCTCTCATCGTCATTACCTTGAGCACTTGTGTGATAATGAGGGTAGTCCTCTCACGTCTCAGAGTGTGAATCAGGTTGATGTGTTAGTATCTCATCCTCATCATCGTCATTACCTTGGAACACTTGCTGTGTAATGCAGGATCTCTCAGAGTGTGATCATGTTTGATGGTGTTAGTATCATCATCATCATCACGTCAGTACCTTGGAACACTGATGTGATAATGCAGGTATTCTCCTCAGAGTTTGACTCAGGTTGATGGTGTTGTCTCTAGCATGGCGCTGTGTGACGGTGGAACATCACTGAAGAGAAGCACCTTCATCAGGAATCAATCTTGAATCATGAATGAATTACAATGAAATACATATTTAAATAAAAACATTAAAAATAAAAATAGAAATGTGAGGCAAGGAGAGAGGATAATCGAGAAATAAGGAAAGGTACTCCCTCTGTAATTACTCCCTTCAACAGTTTATTTTCGTCACATTCGCTCTAGCAAAATATAAGCTAGCCCATTGAGACAGACCCAGGTTCATCCTCAAAACAGGATTCCAGGTCTGGCCATATAACCGCCCATACAAGTACACAACAACAGCATGGTGGAGATAATTTTGTGCACACAAAAAAATCAACATTTATTCAAGATTAGGCCTAGCCTTCTAGTTCTTGATTTGGTACCTTAACACACACGCAACTGTGGGTTAAATGAGATAGAAATAAGTAAATAACAAAAATTATAAACACATATTCACTAGAGCATTAAGATGCTATATCATCAGCCGCACTGCAATTTTCACCTAAAAAATGGCTACATTATCCTGCTCATCACCTTGATCCCTTGACCGTTGTTTTCCAAACTTGTCTAGTATCCTAACTACCTATGTGCATGCACAATTTGAGCTCCCAGGTGCCCTATAGTTCAAACGTTTATCGTGTTACATACATCGTAGTCAGCCAGTCGGACAAAAAGACAAACGTCATGAACATTCCCAGCTTCTTTGCGTGTCTGGTAATTAGCAAAATATTGCATAAAAAAAATCAAGATAACAAAGTGTTATTTAACAAACCAATTGTTTCTCAAGTGTGCACATACAGCTCACACACATGCACATGGGCGCTTCACACGTGAAGGACTTAGCGTCATATCTACAATGGTCACCAGTCGAGAGCAACTATGTTAATAATGTACCTGTGGCATGCTTATGGAATGTTCTGTTTGTGCCTACACCCTGTGTAACAATGACACAGGCTTCCAATGTTTGGTGGGGGCTGGCTCTTGTGTTGGTAGGTCAGGTGAAGCCGTGGTCTCTCGTCCCTTCAAGTATTTATCTTTCTTTCTTTTCCTGTTGGAATGACTCTAAGGAAAGACTAGCAACTGTATGATTATAGGGCATTCTGGGACTCTTCCGAGCACATAAGACTGTACAGACGGTGTGAGACTACTGGCATCACCTGTCCTTGGTGGGGGGCAGTTAGATGATGCTGCGTTTGTTCTTCTTCTTCTTCTTTGAAACTCTCAGATAGTTTCCTGTCAATTATGCGTGCAGATGTGTCATGCTGCCGTTATACACCTATGTAAAAACATTGGACCATCATGTCCGCTTCGGCTGGAAGAAATCCTTTTAGAAAGTGTTTTTTTCTTAAAAGGCAGGAGAATGGACCGTAAGGCAGAAAGGATTAGTAGATGACAGCGAGCAAAGGAAAAGGCAGAGTCAAAGAGAGTGACGATTAGCCAAAATTAAAAGCACAGAACTTCCAGAAGGTGGGGGGGGAACTATTTATACAAAGACGCCGCAGGATCCCCAAGGGTGGGATTATGAGTTTGTGGTGTTTTTCCGGTGGTGCTGCAGTCATGAAATCTGGCTGGTACACCCATGGGACGCTGATAGACAGAAGACAGACAGACGGACAGACAGACAGACTGACTGACTGACGCAAAAGTGATGTACTCCGATGTTTGTTCTCCAGTCCTGGCATCGGTGCTTGCAGTTCTCGTGCGGGTTTCTTTTACTGAAACAACACCTGTGGGGCTTGCTGGAACTTCCTCCTGCCCTCCTTCGACTCCTGAATAAAGAAAAGACAAATTGTTATTAAAAAAAAAAAAAAAAGGCCACAGGACTGTCCACCCTCGTCAGCAGCTTTCTGGGGTTGGACTTCATAAAAACCAGCCCAGACACCTATTTACTGGGACAAACAGAGGCAACATTATGCATCAGATCAAAAGAAACATGTGAATTGTGTATCAAAGTAATTTTTCTGTTTGATTTTTTTTTAATTTGTTATTATGTTATGGTGGTGCCATGAACTCCAATTGTCCCACCTTCAAATGTTTCAGTAAGCTATGTTTTTAAGAACTTTCATAGCGTCATTGTTTTGTGCCCTTGGTTTTTTTTATAGAAAGTTTAAGTTCGCTAACAAACTGGCTCTTGGCCTCACTACCTGTATTTCAAACTGATCTAGTTTACGACGTTTCTCTCAGTTTTCAAAGGAACCAACGAAAAGTGGATTCTGGGGATGGCTGAACCCCAAGACAAATCCCCTCAAGGGGATGGGGGCAGGCAGCTCTGAAGACTGCACCACAAGATCACCAAGTTGAAAGTTGAATGTTGAAATTGAACTTGAGTACGTGATTGAAACATCAATTGATGCCTGTTTCACGCATTTCAAGGTGGTAGACTTAGACGTTATGCGCGCTGGTGGTCGAACAAACTAATCAATGATAGCATTCTGGATCGTAACCGTCGGTGTTCGACAGAAGCGTCTAAAGCACCACAGTAAAAACAAAAAAAAGTAAGAAATAAGATGTGCAATCCATATTGTCCGGAACTTGTTAGCATTAGGAGGCTTGCACCTAGCAGAGGCGTTCAGCACAGCTCGAAATATTTACATTTTAATAATGTTCTTAAC
>JAGGCT020001739.1:0-35000 GCA_017654935.2 Phymorhynchus buccinoides
GAAGAAGTTTTATGGAATTAAATACAGAAGTTTTTTTGAACCTATGTAAAAGTTTAGTAAGACCTCATCTTGAGTATGGAAATCTAATTTGGAACCCTTTTCTTAAAAGACAATCTACACAAATTGAAAGGGTACAAAGGCGAGCAACCAAATTAATAAAATCAATACACAATTTGGAATATGGGGACAGACTTCATAAGTTAAGTTTACCATCCTTAAAATTTAGAAGAGTAAGGGGAGATTTGATAACTGTATTAGTGTATATAAAATTTTGAATAACCCTGACAAAACTAACAAGCATTTGTTTCAATTGTCTAACGATTTGAGAACCCGTAACAGTGATCTAAAAATACTAACCCAATACAGTAGAACTAATATGAGAAAAAACTTCTTTTCTAATAGAGTCACCCAGCACTGGAACAATCTCCCTGCACAAACTAAACTTGCTTCCAACATGATGATTAACCATTTCAAAAACCTCCTAGATAGTGACCCCAAAATTAATGATTTTAAATACAATTATGATTAAGACGACAATGATAGTTCAAAAAGCGCCACAGCGGTGCCAATCTGATTAATGAACAAAACCACAATAACAAACAATCAAAAGATAGGGCACATCAAGAGGCCGCGAGGCCTGGCTGCCCTGAAGATCTGACCTGACCTGACCTGACCATAATAAACTGGACAGAGAAATGGAATCTGTATTTTAATGATAGTAAATGTAAGGTGATGCATTTAGGAAAGAATAATCCAAGTTGCAATTATGAAATCCCACATGGTACCGACAAACATATTCTAAAAACTTGCAAAGAGGAAATAGATCTTGGAGTCATTTTTGACTCTGGATTAACATTTGATAACCACATTAATACGGTTATTGGTAAAGGCAACAAAATGCTGGGCCTAATTAGAAGAAGTTTTATTTGGTTAGATAATATAGTATTTTTAAAACTATATAAAAGTTTGGTCAGACCTCATCTAGAGTATGGAAATCAGGTTTGGAGTCCGTTTTTAAAAAGGCAATCGGCAGCATTGGAAAGGGTCCAAAGACGAGCAACAAAATTGATTAAAGGCGTTAGTCACCTCGATTACGAACATAGACTAAGAAAGTTGAAATTACCATCTCTGAAAATGAAATACAGAAGAATTCGTGGGGATCTGATAAATACATACAAAATTTTAAACAGTAATAACAATACTAATAAATCTTTGTTCCAGCTAACAACTGACTCAAGAACCCGTAACAGTGATTTAAAAATACTAACCCAGTATAGCCGAACTAATATTAGAAAACATTTCTTTTCTAACAGAGTAATACTTTTTTTTTTTTAAAACACACACAAAAAAACAGAGTAATAAAGTTTTGGAATACTCTTCCTGCACATATTAAACGAGCACAGAATATAACACAATTCAAAAACCTCCTTGGTGGATACACCAACATATCAAAACTTCAATATGAGCATGACTAAAAGGCAGATTTGCCGAAAACAAAATACAAAAACCTCTCAGCTGTACAAAAGTTCAAACAAAAATGACAGGACAGTGAAGAGGCCGCGAGGCCTAATGTCCTAACTACCTGACCTGACCTGACCTGACCTTCTTCCCATTAGAAAGCCAACTTCATCAGGTTGGAACTGGATCTGGAACTGACAACTGTACGTCGAAGGAGCCTAGCCCTATGAATCTAGTATGAAGGCTATAAACTCGACGGAAACTGGGAGAGCGCAAATGAGAGTTTGAACTTAATGATTTAAAAAAAAAAAAGTAAACTGTCTGGTGGTATTGACAGTATATTACAGTTGGCCATAGGCTTTTTCGTTGCTGGACCAATCCGGCTAGCGAAGCGCTCACCGGGGCAGACCCCGACCGGCACAGCTCCTGCCTTTCATTTGCCACTACTTTGGCCTATGGCCCCTATCCCTAATTTTAATCTTGGGTTGATGCAGGCCCCGAAGGTGAACCGCCTGGCGCTGATGATGCTGCGCTGGTGGGGCCTGCTGCGATGGAGGCGTCAGTCAACTGATTCCACTCCACTATAGATCTTGCAAAGAAGGAGTTTTTGTACTGTTCAGTGTGGCTAGATGGTACTTTGAAGCCTCTGGAATTACATACTGCTTGTCTCGGTATGATGTTCTTACTTGCATACTGTTGAAATTTAGCAGGTCTGATCTTTCTGCGATTGGAGGTTACAGGTGTTAAGAAGTCCTCAGGCGGTAGAGCGGGGATCAGACCGTCAGCCACTTTGTGCAGTAGGTTGAGACGTTCTTGCTTGCGGTGCTCTTGCAGTGTTGGAAGATTTAGATCAGCCAGCATCTTGGTTACGCATCCAGGGCTTCTGGACTTGTAGTCCTTCGTGATGAAGCGTGCTGCTTGCCTCTGGACGCGCTCAAGCCTGTCACCATCCTGCTTGTTGTATGGGTCCCACACAGTCGCTGCATATTCAAGTCTGGATCGTATCAGTGCTATGTAGGCCAGACGCCTGCACTCTGGTGGACAGTTCCTGAGGTTCCGGCGCAAAAAGCCCACCATAGATCCAGCTTTCTTGCAGACGTAGTTTATGTGGGTGGCCCATTTAAGATCTGACGACAGGTGAACACCAAGATACTATGTTGAACTTCTTGAAGTGGAGTCCCGCCTAACGTGTAGATGAACTGGGATTTTTTCCTGATGGAAAGGATTGTGCATTTAGATGGATTAAAATGCATGCCCCACGTTTTCTGGAAGATGATTGTTTAAAAATCGTCTCTTCTTCTTCTTGAGTCCTTCTCTTCAGGCCCACGGTCAGTATGTTAGTTTGTTACTTCAGGCCCACGGTCAATATGTTGACCATTCTGATTCTGGCTCCTTTGGAGAAAAAAAAAAGACTGAAAAATGGGGGGGGGCCGGTCTGTTCTTTACTGAGGACATGCTTACTTAACTAATATTGAACTTTGAAGGGACAGAGGGTGGAGAGGAAGCTGAAGGGGAGGTGGGGGGGGGGGGAGGGGCGCTTGATCAGTTGATGGATTATTGTTGGTCCTGCACCACTGACGCACAGGGGGCGTCAGCAGTGAAGGTGTCGAGGGTGTCCTGCCGCAGGTCGTTCCACTCCCTGATGGTCCTTGGGAGAAAAGAGTTTAACCGATATTTGGTGCGGCACTGGATGCGTTGGAACTGGAGATGGTGTCCACGCCGTTGCCAATGCGGAAGTGGTACCAGCTTTGCATGGAGGCCAGGACAGTGAACAGCGCCGGTGCTGATTTTGTACAGCATAGAGAGCCTTAGCCTTTGGCTTTAGGTAGGTAGGTATATAGGGACAGGCTTTCATAGCCGTAGGCCTCACGGCCTATATAACGTCCCCTCTTTGAATGAGTTTGTATTATTTTTATTTTTTAGGTAGCCAACTTCATCACGTTGAAGATTCTGCTGCACTTTATTTCTTCTTCTTCGCCTTAGGCAGCCAACTTCATCACGTTGAAGATTTTGCTGCACTTTAGGGGGTAGTATGAAAAAGAAATTAGAAAGAAAATCAGTTCAGCAAAGGTAGGGTAGAAAGTGAACTGATGAGATATTATGGGGAAAAGATAGAGCCCAAGATAGTCAGGAATAATTTAAGTATTTTTGATACTCTGTTTGCTATCCCCCTATGTAGAACAGAAGGATAATAATTTTGTGAGATAGATTTATAACTTTAATTAAATCAGTCAAATATTGAAGAATTAAATTTTTTTTGGAAGGGAAAAAAGGGGGGTAGTACGAAAAAGAAAGATACACGTAATAACTTTCGGGTGTAGTACGAAAAAGAAAGATAATAACTTTAGGGGGTAGTACGAAAAAGAAAGATAATAAGTTCAGCAAAGATACTGTAGAAAGTGAACTGATGAGATATTATGGGGAGAAGATAGATCCAAAAACAGTCAGGGATAATTTAAGTATTTTTAGATACACCGTGTGCTGTATCTGGATGCATTACCAAATTTTTTTGAAGTTTTTAGAAGCTATGACTAAAAATGCTTTATTAGGGAAATTTATGCCGCATCAACCTTGACCGAAAGGAAAAATTACGAGAAAATACATAAAAGATGGGACTGTTTTAAAAAGCATCACGGCTTGTTTGGTCCCTACCTACCTACCTACCTACCTACCAACCATGATTCTGCTCAGACTGCTGCACTTGACTTAATTCTTGATCAGTTGATCATTTGGTGGTGCTGTGTTCTGGTTCTTCTTCTTTCGGTAATGGCCACCTGCGTTACCGGCAATTATTGACATGTACTGCCCGGGTTCAAAGAATTTATGCTGCATGGGAAAAACAAAAACAAAAGATAGATAGATAAGAGGCCAGTGAGGACCATTGTAGCTGTTGGAGCATGCTACTGACACTGGATGTGTTTCTGTGTCTATTGTCAAGGACATATCTGGCTGCTCTGTGCTGCACCTTCTCAAGGTCCGAGGTCAGCCTGTCAGTGTGTGGGTTCCAGACTGAGCTTGCACTGGTTCGTAGTATGTCGAAGGAGTGGACTCGACGGAAACTGGCAGAGCGCAATGAGAGTTGGGATTATTTGCAGTTGACACAAGAGCCTATTCCACAGTAAATGATAATATAATAGAATCAAAAGAAAAAATTCAGAATTGTATTGATTCTTTGGTTGATTGGTCAGAAGAAAAAAAGTCCTCGGGTGGTAAGGCTGGGGTCAAGCCTTCAGCAACCTTGTGCAGCAGATTGAGACGCTGTTACTTGCGGCGTTCTTCCAGTGTTGGGAGGTTTAAGTCTTCCAGCATCTTGGTTACACATCCAGGGCTTCTGGACTTATAGTTCTTCGTGATAAAGCGCGCTGCTTGCCTCTGGATTCGCTCTAGCCTGTCGACATCTTACTTGTTGTATGGGTCCCACACAGTTGCCGCATATTCAAGACAGGATCTCACTAATGCAATGAAGGCTAGATGCCTGCATTCTGGTGGGCAGTTCCTGAGAACAGTGTGTTTTATTTTTAATAGGCCCATTTTAGTAATGAGATTGAGAGCTATGACTCGGCAATTTCCTTATAAGCATGTCACAAACTGAAACACCACGGTGACGTCTCCATCAACATTCTACCACCCATCTGACAAAACGTACCAAACAGTCCCAACTCCCATCAGTCCATATATATCTCCTTTCCTCCAGCAAAACCACATGGAGCTATGCTCTGTAGCCATACATCAATTTGATTGGCTGCTCTTTTCGTCACTTGCAAAGGTTAAACTTTGTTTGCCCCGCACTAAACATTCTCACTGCATTATACTCAGTAGAAACAACTTTTCACCTTTCTCGGGTAAGGGATAGGGTTATGACAAGAATGATTAGGGTTGGGTTAGGGTTAGTTTTCATGAAACAACTATTAAGTGACTGAAATGGCCGCTTGCCGTCATCCAATCAAATGATGTCTGGTTACTGCGCACAACTGTATGTGTGACAACCAGCTTTAGACAACAACCCTTCTTCCCAAGGACCATCCGTGAATGGAACTCCCTTCCACCAGAGGCAGTATAACATCAGCCTCGTTGGAAGACTTCAAGTCCCGGATCTGACCCATCCGCCATTCCCCAACCCTCCCCCACAACCCCGTCCAACTGCCATGCATCATTTCCCTCTCCCCTGACCCCCATTACCACCTAATCCCATTTTAATTTTATTCCAACCATATGATATACAGGCTGATCATCCGGAGGCTCAAGCCAGTCAAGGCAAAGGAGGAAGAATAATAAAAAAAATACTTAGTGCGGGTCAATGACCGGAAGTGGACCCCTCATTTTGTGCAGCCAGGGGTCATATGAGTCTTATGACCCACAAAGTCTGAAAACATTTTGATTTTGAAGCTCTGACATATTACTGGCGCCTTATTTTGGTAACTGGGTTATTGACCCATCATTTTCTGTAATCGGGTAATACTCACTATGTAGTGGGTAATCAGGGGTCATAATATGAATGGACCCATTGGCCATTCCCATGAAGTTTGAAAACACTCCTAAGCTCTGAATTGTAAATGACGGGGGGGGGGGGGGGGGGGGGGGGATCCTGGGCTGCCAAAATCACTTTCATGACTAAACTACTGAAGCTATCATATTGTGAATTGGCAGAATTGTCACTGATGCCCATTGTGTCAGATCACCCAAAGACCCAACAGTACTAAAAATAAAGAGGTTATTCTCTGTTACATATTAAAGTTACATAATTATAGTGGAATGTGGTGATAAAGTGTGCATGGCCATTTATTTAGTTCATGCATCACGGGCCTGGTGTACTCTGTCTGTGCGGAAGTGTTCTACAGGCATAGGTATAGCAAGACCATGCTCCTGCAAGCCATACGTGATACGCCTTTTGATTTGTTGGTGCTGTGCAGTTTTAGAGTGACTTCCAAGGCCTTGCTGGCAGGTTGAGTTGCTTGTAGAATGTACATTACTACATTACATGGTCTTGCCAAATGATAAAAGTTCTGTGGACTTGTTTTTCGTTTGCTAAATATTATATTACTATTAAAAAATGGCAACTGATTAGCCAAAGCATAATTATTGTAATAGATTTACAGAACAACTCTGAGTACATTCATATGGCTCACCTTCTTGTTTTTTGGGGTAATGTATTATTACACATTGCCTTCTTTTTTAAAAATACCAACAGCCTGGCAGAAGAAAGAAGAACCACAAGTCGTTCCGTGACTTGGCGAAGCAAGGAGCCAGCCACTTTGAAGTGAGCTACAAGAACCAGACAGACCTGGCGCCTCTGGACGGTGACCAGTCAGAGCATGGACAGGTGCCTGATGATGTTATTGCAATGGTAAGTTGGGTGTGAAGCTAGAGGTTTTGATTTCTGGCGTGTAACCAGCTTTCCAGAATGACGTTATAATCTATTTTTAGTCTGCTCCGACCTTGCCATAGAGCTCTTGAAATCCACCAATCATTGCAGATTTTACTTTTGCGTTCTTGGAATAGAGGGGTTGAAATGTTGGGTTGTGAACATTTTCTTCATTCTATCTATAAGCTGTTTCCGTCAATAGGAGACTTGAAAACGATGAAGGTATGGGATCTGATATTTTACGATCGATTAGTGCACACTGTTGTGTAATCTTCTCTAAAAGTGTCGGTCCCTAACTCTTTATAACTTAGCAATTTGTTTTCAAACCTAATTGAATGGCCCATCCTAAAGCATTGTAAGGGGAAGCAACCGGCCAGTGACGAGTGAATTAACCTTCTCATGAACTGAATCAGGTGTTCATTTATTATCTTAACACTATTCTGACCTAGTAATGTGGACGGATTGCCTCCCCTTGGACCAAGTAATTTTAGGCATGTGCAGGAAAAGTCAGGGTATGTCATGGAAAGTGCTCTCTCATGCTTCTTTCTGAATGAATGTGATTGAAACTTTGCAAAATAGTGCAAAATACATGTACCACACACACACACACACACACACACACACACACACACACTGAGTGGCTCACACACACACACACACACACACACACACACACACACACACACACACACATGCACACACGCACACACACACACACACTTACTGAGTGACAAACACACACACACACTGAGTGGCACACACTCACACTCAGTCACTGAATGGCTCTCTCACACACAGACACACACACACACACAACACGCACGCGCACACACACATACACACACACACACACACACACACACTCACTGAGTGACTGGTAACTCAACCTCTTCCCGCAACTCTGCCACGCCCTCGCATGCTTCGACCATGAGCGTTTTGATTACCATTTCTTGTCGCATTGACGAACAAAGAATGGGCATTTTCATTCTGCTGGACATTGTCATCTGCTACAGCGATGTTTTCCTCATTTTCTTCAACATTTGCATCTAAATCATCGTCAACATCGCTGCTAGAATCGTCACTCGATTCTTCGTCGTCTGCCTCGCTGAGTTCATCCATGAAGATTGATGACTCATTCTGTCATGAAAAAACTTATTTTTGTCCTTGATTTTGAAGAAATTGCGATGTCTCGAAGCATGTGCCAGTTAGACGGAAGCTTAGAGAGTAATGTCCCTTTGAAACTCTTATTTGTTAAAGGTCTATCTACTTCTATTGACCGTAGCAACAGCCAAAACCGAAAGTGGGTGTAAAGACCGACAGTTTGTCGGCTGTGGTCTACAGTTGTAACTAGGTCAAGCCGACAAATTGTCGGCTGCGGTCAGAAATGTGTTAAGATGTTACTTAAACTTTAAAGAGAACTTTCTAACTTAGAACAAAACCAAAAAAGTACATGTATTGGCATTAAATACTTTCACTGTGTTAGTGCTCCATAAAACATCTTAACCATTTATCAATGCAATGCAGTGCAAAGAAACTTTATGGAGAGCCGGTCAACAGAAGGTTTTCAGAGAAGAAGCCCCCCTCAATCAAGTATTTCGGCTCTGAACTCTTGACATTTTAGTCTAAGGGTTAGATGGCTGGGCCGCACTCAGATCATGACTCTGGGCATCCTCGACCTTGTTTAACTTCAGTGCTTGAATTCAGACGTGGTTCCAATGTCACTTTATGTGCTACAGCCATTGGGTCATTTTTTGTTGTTGAATTGAAACTTCTGTCCCCCACATCATCATGCTGTGTTATATTTCAGGAGAAACGAATGGAGGAGCAGATAAAATATGGAATCTGTTTTGATGACGAATATGACTACATGCAGCATTTGAGAAACATTGAGGACATCCAAGACAGTGAAATGAAACTGGTAAGAATAGAAAAGTCATCTACTATTATTATTTTGAATGATGTTTTTTATGTTGTTATTGCTAGTTTGTATTGGTTGTGCTTTTTAATGCTTTGAAATACACTGTCTAGAGTTTGTTTGTTTTTATATATAAAAAACCGATGCTAGGAACATGCTACTATAGTAATCGATTTGTTGCTAATGTTTTGCTTTTGATGTACAATTTTTAAAAAGTCTTTTATTGGTTAGGGCCAAAGACATTGGGCTGGTAGGATTTCATTTGTTTTTCATGTTCTTTTCATGCAGCATTTCAGTAACCGTTTTGAGTCAAATATGTCACAATATCTTTTGTTTCTGTAAGACCTGTTATAATGAAATTGTAATATATTATACACTGTAATATACATAAAGTGTTTTTTCTGATCAAAAGTTGCCCACCTTCCAGCTAAGAGAACCAGAGGAAGGAGAGGAGGAGGAACAAGCCTCATCCATTACGGCTTCTGCCGCAGCTGCTGAACCACCAAACCCTGCTGCAGACAGAGAGTTGAGACTGCTGAATGTGGCGGCAGGTCAGTATGTAGAGTCCTTGTGCTATTCAACCTGCTTGCTTTGTGTGAATGACATTGTAAGGATGTGACTGGAATTATCATTTTAATGAGATGATGGACTAAAGTTCTTGTGTGCCAGGCGTACCTAACGTGTAAACTCAGTACATGTTTTATTTTACACAGAAATACATTTTGTTGGAAAAGAAATTGTCTTTCAATGGGCGAACAGGAATACGGTCCTGGCAAAACAGAACTTTGCTTTGTATGCAAACATGTGTATCGAAAACGAATCAAATAGCAAACTCACTGCTCACTCATAGCTGTCAGAGAAAGAATGATTGCTGCCAGAGTATTCATTTATTTTTAATTTGAGATGTTTTACTTTTCTAGTGAAGAACTACCCAATTTTCAATGGTATGCATGGGTGATTTCTAGCAATGTTGATGTTTCTGTTTGTATGTACATCTGTTACAGATAGTTCACTACAACTAATTTATTTTTTTCTCTCTTTGATAAACAGAACCTGGAGAAGACTGGGACCCAGACATTGTAGCGGCTCTTGATGAGGAGTTTGATTTTAGCGACCCAGACAATGCGTTGGAAGACGACTTCATGCAGATAGCTAACAACGATGAAGGGCCTGAGCTGGGGAAAGGTGATGATGAAGGAGAAGAAGAGGAGAAGGATGGAGAGTGGGAAGATGTGAATGAAGACACAGAATCGGCCGATGAAGGCGAGATGGAAACTGGACAGTCGGAGGAAAAAGCAGCTGCTCTCACTCAGTGGTTGAAGAAGTAAGGATTTCTTTTGTATGTGGATCAATTTTGAGGTTTATAATGCCAGAAAGTAATATCTTTATTACGGATAGAAGCCAGAAAGTATTATCCCAAAAGAAATAAAGAAGGTTGATTGTACTTTCTGGCTTTTTTTAAAAGTATGATAATATCTTCTGACATTTGGCAGATTGGATGAGCGGCTAAAATATTGGTTTTAGTACTCAGTATATAGGGTACCATATTTATTTTTTACTCTAAGGCGATACTTTTCCCCCCCAGATTGAGAGACCCCTGCACCTTATAATGATTGATAATATGGTAAGAAAATTTAGCAACAAAACCTGAATTTTGTGTAAAATTTTGGGAGTGCACCATATTTATAGCCTGAAAAACATGGTACATGTTCTTTTTTCTTTCTCTTTTTACAGTACATGTTTTAATCGTTGGAGGATGCTAGTGATACCTCTTCATATATTTTCACAGTTTTGATAAACTGGAATAGTTACCAGCCACGCAAGTGAAGCTGGTAATGTTTTTAGTGATGTGTATCTGTTTGTTCCTCACTTCCTGGCTGGCTGGCTATGTATTTTGGGGGGTATTATTTGGTATATTCGGGCTACTCTCCCCCGGAGAGCGCGTCGCTGCAAGTGCAGCGCTTACCCAATTTTTTAATATATTTTTTTGGGGGGTACGGTATGTATGTATTTTAACACGATAACATTTTAATGGAAGGACCTATGAGGCTCAAATTTTGAATGAGCATAGGTGGTTAGGATATCTAGACCAAGTTCCAAAATGAAAGTCAAAGGTCAAGGTCACTGGAGCAGAAAATGTGCCATTTTGAAGGTGAAAATGTGAACATTCAAATAGCAAACAAAAGCCACTTTTTGTTGGAACGGTGTTGCTGGAATAGTTCTTAGTGAATACTACCACATTGAAATTTCAAAGTTTAGAAAAATTACAGACAAATTAAGTAATGATTTTAATTAGTGTAACAAGTTGGCTACTTTGTAACACTGTCTTCCCTTTGAAAATACTATTTTTGACAGACTATGAGGTACTTCATTATAATATAACTAATAAGGCACTCCTTCCCGAACACTCTGCAAAAAGTTGCTGTACATCCTTAGTCCTGTTTTAAGGCACAGAGATCTCTGAGAAGGGAAAAAGTATCTCCTTATAGTTTGCAAAATACGATAATAGTTCTGTAATTGTTCATCCTTAGAGATGTAATAGTCTTTCGGATGAGACGATAAACCGAGGTCCCATGTGCCCATGCACTTAGCATATGTTAAAGCCAGTGGCAATGAAAAAGTTGTCATTTGGTCCAAATTCCTTCATCAGTCACACAAAAATCGCATGCAACAATTTTTTTGGTATAAATTGGGTGGAGCGCCTCTGGCTGCGACGCGCTCTCTATGTGGGAGCAACCCGAATTTCACAGAGACGCCTCTGTGACTATAAAGTACCTAGTACCTAATAATACCTTTATTTGTATGTTCACTTTACAGAGTAAACCTTGAAGGTCAAGCGGGTCAAGATAACGACAGGGGCAGCGATCAAGCCAGCATGGGCGATGACGATGACGACGACTACAGCGACGACATGACGGAGGGTGAAATACCGTGCGTCAGCAAGTTTTCAGCGGGCATGATGCCCCGCAATGAGAACAAACAGTTCATCGACCAGATGACACAAGCGGTAAATTTCACCTTTTACTTTGGTCTGTGGTCTTGAGTGTACAACCTTTAGTTATTTTCCATTGGGAAAAGTCTGCACTAATAATAGTATTAACTGCCACGGCCATTTTGATATAATAGACTTAACCAGTTTAATTCTAGCAAGAGAAATAATGAATTAAAGTAGAGACAACCTATATTACCTTATACTAGCAATTTAAAAGGATTAATGGATGCTGCAAACTGACAGAGCGGTTTTTTTTATTTTCTTAAACTGGCACTAATTTGTGATCCTTTCAGTTTCCTAGTAGAATCCTTTTAGAAGAAAAGGCAAGAAGAACAAACAGCAACAAAGTAAAGTGAACATTTATTACCAGCTATGTGATAAAAGGGTGTTATAAGGCCCAGCAAGTAGTAGACTAAAACTTACTTGTCTGCCTGTCCATATTTGACTGATCATGACACTTCATAGGACTAGAAAATACCCCCCCCAAATTCTTGTTGACTGATTGTAATACAACAAACAAACAACTGCACGACAAGTGATTGTAATAGTTTGTTGATAAATATAAAGCCGTTTTTAGATCCTGACAATTTCTTGAAGAGAACAGTTTCTTTAAAGATCCTACAATTTGTTGAGAAGTATTGTTGCCAGCATATCCTGACAATTTGTCGAGGAGTAAAGTAGTTTGCAGATACTGACAATTTATTGAGGAGTAGAACTGTTTTCAAGTAATAAGAAGTATTGAGGAGTATATTTCTTAGGTCCTGTCTGTTGTGGATGCTGACAATTTGTTGAAAAGTATAGTTATTGGCTTAACCTGACAATTTGTTGAAGAGTATATGTATTAATGGATCCTAACAATTTGTTGAGGAATATATCTGTTTGCAGATAATGACAATTGTGTTGAAAATCATAGTTTTCAGATCCAGACAATGTTTTGAAGAGTATGGTTGTCTACATATTCTGACAATTTGTTGAAGAGTATATCTATTAACTCATTTGCATCGCAACGATTTTGAATTATTAAAAAAACTCACAAATCACTCCAGCCATGCACACAAACAAAACGTACATAAACAAAAGGAGAAATGAAAGAAGATTACAGGTTTTTACTTCAGGTTTAGACATAGGGAAGTGGTAGATCAGACTTTTTTATATATAGACTTTAGACTTTATATAGAAAAACTCTCTACACCGATTGGTTCACCACAACAAACCACTACAAAAGCAAAGTCAGAGGCAATATTGTGGTCTAAGGGAGCGAAGCGAGTTTAGAAGTGACCAAGGTATGGTGTGCACACAGATTTACTTCCCTTGAAGCAAATGCATCAAATTGACAGCTATCTATGAATTCCGGACATATAATGGCCAGAACGACTTGAATGAGTGAATGGATCCTGACAAGTTGTTGATGAGTCTAGGTGATTGCAGGTCCTGGAGCGTGAGTACACAGAGGACAAGATGGGTGCGTTGGACGGGGAGGAGCTGGGGGGGAGGGTGGCCTTCAGCAGCGATCTGTTCAAGCAGGCCCTCCAGGAGATAGAGCACTGGAACGAAAAAGTGTAAGTTGGTTGAATCAAAGACATTTAGAGCTTATGCAAAGAAAGGGCTTTGGGCTCCCAGTTTGAAGTCACTACACACATGCCATTCCTACCACTCACCCTTTAGCATGCCTAGGTTCAGGGGGGAGTGGCACTGGCAGGTGACATCTGGCTTCACTCACACTACTACTGTGATTTGCCTTTAGCACATTGCATTTTTTCTGACGTTCCGTACTCTGCCACTGCATTCTTTTTGAGGCAGTAAAAAAACATGCGTATACCCACTTGATTAAAAATGCTGTAATTTTCTCTATGTGCTGTGTGCAGACTTGATTATTGGAATACTAATAAAGAAATGATTGAGAAAAGTGTTGATACTAAGTATTTTGTTGTCCGTGCATGTTTTGTTGTTGGAAAAAAAGAAGAAGCAAAAACAAGAAAGCGGAAGTGTTGACTTGCTGTTTTGGCACTGCATGCTGATTCTGACCCCCTGAGTATGAAAATAGAATTAACTCACTAGTGGCGAATGAGCTGGATCCGGCTCATGGCTCGCACAACCGTTTAGGACGAATGGCCCGGATCCGGCTCATAAGAGTTTTCAAGAGGTTTTGATTTCTGGCGTGTAACTAGCTTTCCGGTGGAAAGTCATAACCTATTTTCAGTTTGCTTTGACCTTGTCTCTCTTGAAATCAACCAATCATTGCAGACTTTATTTTCAGCTTTGATTGTAGAGGGGGGTCAAAGATCGGAACGTGAAATTTTCCTTCTTTCTATGTGTTAGCTGTTTTCGCCAATAGGAGACAAACGACGAAGGCAAGGAATCTGATATTTTACGATCGTTTAGTGCATGGTGTTGCTAATCTTTTCTGAAAATATTGATGCCTAACTCTTCATAACTTGGTTTTGGTGATTATTTTACGAACCTAGTCGAATGCCCAGTCCCCACAGAACAAGGGTAAATAATTCAGCCAGTCCTGAGTGAGTTAACACTGCTAACTTTAGCAGGACTATGAGGGACCTGTTCAACTCAGAGGAGCACATCAAGCCAGTGATTCCAGAGAAGTGGAAGTATGTCCCTGCATGTACATTTACTTTCTGATTGTACAACCGTTTTCAGAACCATGAAGGACCTGTTCAACTCAGAGGAGCGCATCAAGCCAGTGGTTCCAGAGAAGTGGAAGTACGTGGAGGAGAAGGACTACAGTGTTGAGGAAGAGATCGACCACACTATGGAACCCCTGGTGGTGTCTAAGAAACCTGAGTTCGATTGTGAATCCATTATCAGTAAGTAAAGGGGTGAAAGAGTGTGTGGGGAGAAGGGGGATTACAAAGTTGTTATGGAGAACTTTGTGTTAGTAATCCTGTGTTCATGATTTTTGAATCAAGATAATATTATGCTGTTATTAAGGATGAATGAACCTGAATAGGGCCATGATAGTTTTTGATTTCGGATATGTAACCATCTTCTAGAGTGACATGATAATCTAATTTTTTAGTATTTTCTTACTTTTCGCTCTTCAAAGCAACTCATCATTGCACACTTTAGTTAATTGTTGAAGAGCAGGCGAGCTTAAGTGCATAGGCACTTCAACATTTTCTTCAGTCTGTGTGTATAACGTTTCTGTCAGTGGAAGACAAACGAAGGTATGGAATCTGAGACCACAATTACAGTTGTTACAATTCTTTTATAGTTTAGCTGCTGGATGTATTTACAGTGGAGTATACTTAACATGAAATTCAGAGGACACAGATTTTTGTGTGTTAAAGAGTATTTTGTTTTAAGCATTAATAATAAAGAGTAATAATAAGTCAGTTCAAACAGATTTTTGTGCGTTAACCAATATTTCATCTTGTCGAGTTTTGTGTTAAGAATACTCCACTGTCGTACCAGAGAACTATTCATTTCACTAAAATGATTATTGGACAAGAATTTCTTGTATTGATTTAATTGCATTTAAGTTGGAATAAATTAAAAGGTATTTTCTGAATGTTAAGAATCATTCTGCCAATTTTATATTGTGAAATGTTCAGTAATTTAGGCCTTGGTGATTGGAACACAATTTTCGTTTGCACACACACAAATGCACGCATGCACGCACATGATCAGATATCTTCATTAGAAGAGAAGGTGGTGATAAACAGATTTAAAATGATTTTGTAAATAATATAATTATTGTCTTTGCAATCTTTAGCATTGCAGTTAACCGATTTGTTAAACCTCTTTTCCAGGTACATATTCAACGACGAAAAATCTGCCCTCTCAGATCACTATCCCAGAGGTAAGTTGAAATGAAATGATTACCCTCAATCTCTACATCAGGAATTACATTAACAGAAATCAAATGCTCTGCTCTATAATTCCTGTTGGAATATTTAACATGATTTCTCGAGCAGATATGGAATATGCTGATAAAAAAGAAAAAACAAGATGATTGATTTAGTCTAATTTCTGCAACAGGAATGATCAAAAGTTTGATTGAGATGGTTGGGGGTTGGGGAAGTTCTTTTTGTTGGACCATTTCCCCCAAGAGATTTTACATACAGAGAATTCTGAAGTCGATTGATTACTAAAGTTGATTGTGCTGCAATTTCTGGAAGAGGAGTTATCAGTTATTTGGTTGATGTGTGTGTGTGTGTGTGTGGGGGGGGGGGGGGGGGGGTGTTTCATAGGGGCCTTACCAGTCCTTAAAAGTCTTGACCAATTGAAATCTCCAAGTAAGGCCTTACAAGTGCTTACATTCACTTCAAGGTCCTTACAAGTCCTGACAGCTGCCAAAAACTGCCCTGAGCAGCAAGACCATACTCAAAATAGATCGCAGAAGCAGCACTTTTACACTTGAGAAACATCGCTCAGCACCTACTCCACCTTACCCCCCTCCCCACCTTCCCATTTCAACTGACCGCTTAGCAGACGAACGATGCACCGCGAGTTGTCAAGAGAAATTGGACTGAAATCTCGTTAATTATCCTGGTGTCGTTTTGCGAGAAAACACGTATATCTGTGTCAGCCATAGTTTTTGTATCTGCTTAGACATTGTTCACAATGCTGGGAAAGTGTTCCTTTCAAGATCTTTGGCTAAAAGATGGACATTATCCTTAGGCCTACAGGTCCTTACAAGGTCCTTACTTGGGGATAACTGAAAACCCTGGGAACCCTGGAGGGGAGGGGGGGGCATCTGTGAAAACTTTGAGTTGCACGGCTCTCTCCCTTGAGTTTCTTTACACTAACCCATGGACTGCCATATAACCTATCATGTACGGGCTTGATCACGCCACTAATGACGATTTTGCTTTTAAGCAGTCCGGAGGGTTATACCCCCAGACCATTTTGCTAGATTGACTCTAACAGTTGTCTTTTCCATTTGACAATGTATTTCTTTCTTAATTTTTCTCTAGCAGTCAAGGGGTTAACAAATGTTTTGTTAATTGATTGTCTTTGGCCCACAAAGTGGATCGAGGAGAATGTGTTTGGTTTTGTCTGTCTGTCCATCTGTTTTGGGGTGGGTGTTTTTAATCTGGTATAATTTTTGGTGGCAGGAATGGAACACAAATGAAAAGAAGAAAAAGAAAAAGCAGAAGAAACAGGAGCAGGACCAGCTGTCAGAAGAACTTTCAGACGCCGACTCGGAATCCACGCAGCATCAGGGCCTGAGTTTGAAGGAAATAGAACAGCTGTTGCGTCAGGAGAGATTGGCTGACGCCCCGTCCACTTTACGCCCCAAGAAGGAAACGGCTCAGGAGAGGAGGGAGAGAAAACAGTGTATCAAAGCACACGAGAAAGTGAGTTTTGAGAGGGAGGGACGAGAGAGAGAAAGAGGGTGACTGAAAAGGGCGGGAGAGAGATAGAAACAGAAAGTGAATCAGGGCAGGAGAGAGAGAGAAAGAGAGGGGGGTAATGAGAAAAGTTAGGGAAGAGAGAGACTAAATTGTAAAAATTTTAGGCCATGTAAATTTTAAAATGAGTTTGAAATAGAGGAGAGACTCAGAGAGAGAGGGCTAGGGGGGAGAGGCGGCAGGTTAAAATATCTCTTTTCATTCTCTCTATCCTCTTTTCTCACTTCTATTGCTCCCATCACCCCATCCTTGCTTTTCTATCACCTCCCTCCCTCTTTCTCCCATTCTATCTGCTTGTTTCTATCTCTGTCTCTGTCTGCCTCTCTCTCTTTCTCTCTCTCACTCTCTGTACAAGTCATTCAGCTTTGATTAACTTTAACGTTTTTCAGTCTTTCCACAACAGAGGCAAACCTTCTAAAGGACTTAATTTGTTTCCCTTTCTTCTTCTGTCTTTCTGTCTGCTGGCTCTCTCTGTCTCTCTCTCTGTTTGTCTGTCTATGTCTCTCTCTCTCTCTCCTTCACATACATCGATTCACTCAATGCTCATTGTTTCTCTGTTTCTCTCTTTTCCTCTAATAGGAGAGGCGCACAGAAAATAAGTTGAACAAGCAGGTCTTCCAAGGGTCTCTATGTCTCTCCTCTGTTTGTTTTTCTTCTGTCTGTTTGTCTGTCTCTGTCTCTCTCTGTGCATGCATATGACTCACCCAGTGTTCACTTTTTCTCTGTTTTCTCTCTTTTTCCTTCGGGAGTGACACGCAGATAATAAGCAGGCCTTCTAAAGGTCCCTGTCTCTCTCCTTCCCTGTTTTAAATGTTCTCTTGTCTGTCTGTCTCTGTCTCAGTCTTTCTCTCTCTCTCCATAGGTACGACTTACTCAGTGTATATTTGCCTGTTTCTCTCTTGTTCCTATAGGAGCATCGTGCGGAGAATAAGCTGAACAAACAGACCTTTTTAGGGTCTCTGTGTCTCCCCTTCTCTGTTTGTTTTCAATTTCACCTGTCTGTCTGTCTCTCTCTGTCTCACTCTTTCTCTCTCTCCATAGGTACGACTTACTCAATGTTATTGTTTGTCTGTTTCTCTCTTTTTCCCTACAGGAGCGGCGTGCAGAGAAGAAGTTAAACAAGCAGGCCTTCCAAGGGGAGGAGAAGCGACTCATCAAAGTGAAGAAGGCCGCCGACGCCCAGAAAAGAGTCGTGTCTTTCCAGTCCTGAGAATAATGATAATTTGCAAATGAGTGGGCCCAGATACTTGCAAATTATGGGGCCCAGAATGATATTTGTACTTGGGTGAAAGTAGTTCAGGCATGCTCCTGAAATCAGGATTGGAAAGGCTGATAGAAAGACTTGAGTCTTCAGGAATGACTGTGTCATCCTGAACATTGGTCTTACAGAAAAAGAAAGAAAAGTTGTCTGTATAGTGTATGAGCATCTTAGGAGGTTGTGTGTGTGTGTGTGTGTGTGTGTGTGTGTGTGAGAGAGAGAGAGAGAGAGAGAGAGAGAGAGAGAGCATTGAATCATTTTTCTTTTGAAATAAAGATGGTGAATTTATGTATTGTTCTCTTTCATAGTTTGGTTAAGTAAGTGATGGATGAATTGTTTTTGGTGAAATATTGATGCTTACAATCGCATATAACCTTGTTTTCTTCATTCAATTTGATAATGAAACGCCTATCTACCCAATGAGCTGCAATGCTACACACTCACACAAAAACTATCACACTTGACTTGGCATGCATACATGCACACACAGACACACACACACACACACACACACACACACACATTCTTTTAGAGAAATAGACAAACAAATGGAATTCTCAAGTAAACTCAGACAGATTAGTCTCTCTCTGTCAGACTCACTGACACATTCATACACACACAACACACACACATCAACATTTGCATGTTACAGCCATGTACAGCCAGTGGCTTAATAATTGCCAGTTTGCTCTCGGGCCTGTATAAGAACTCCGTTCTAGGCAGTAATTAAGAGGTATTAATTCACTGGGCCTTGTGACACTGAACACAGTTGGCAAGTGGCGTAAAGGAAAAACTGCGAATTGCGCCCTTCACAGATTTTATGGTTGGGTAACCCTAACTTAAATTCTATCAATACATGCACTAGTTTATGGCAAATCAGCGTAAATCTGAAACAAAAGTAGTCAGATTGAAAATGTTTCAGAAAAAAAAGAAAGAAACGTGTCGGAGAAAGAGATGAGAAAAAGGAAGAGACATGATTCATCCTTTTCCTTTATATTACCGGTACTTGTCATCTACTATTTTTCTGTCTTATTGGCCCATTCTCCTGCCTTTTGCTCTAAAAACACAAAAGAATAATTATAACGTTTCATTGTGCCGGTCTGTTATTTCCAACAATGACTTCTAGTTCTAGTCACCAGAGGAGGCAGGTGCGATTCTGGAGGGCTGGTCTAAAATATAGCGTCTTGACCAAGGAACATGTCCACTCTCATGGTCTAAAGATCCCCAAAGACCAACAAATCCTTTGGCTGCAGCACTAACAGCGTCAGTGCAAATACATCCTAATTTGATGGTCATACTTGTCTTTCACGAAGGACTAAGCTTTCTAGACAACCACGATTTTCCAATACTGTTGGACCCAAATTCAGGTTAATATGTCAACCAATGATTCTTCGTTGATCGCTCCGACAGTTTCCTGTCATTATGAGCGCAGATGCGTCATGCAGCTGTTATTCGCCTAAAAATAGGCCCAGCATGGACGTCCGTCTTCAGCTGCAGAAAATATTTGTAAGAATTGTTTTTGGTAAAAAGGCAGCAGAATGGACCAGCAAGGCAGAAAGATAGTAGATGACAGTAAGCAAAGGGAAAAAGCAGAGTCAAAGAGTGACAGATTAGAGGAAGTTACAAGCACAGAACTTCCAGAAGGTGTGGGACTATTTGTACAAAACACCCCCCGTATCCACAAAGGGGGACAACCAATAATAAAATCCATTAAGAGTAAAAGAGCCGTTTCAGTGAGTAGCTTTTGCAGCAAAGCGCAGCTCAGCACTTCATGTGTGTGAATGGAACACAAAAGTTAAAAGCTGCCATCGATTTTTCCTCTCTTTCTCCGAGTCTCTCTCTCGTTCCCCAACTATATTTGATCTACCTTTTCTAAAACCAGCCTGGTATGACAATCTATTTAACATAATTAACTCCATTAATTTACAGGCATGAGGAGATGTGAGAGCTATGGGTCTATAACTAATCACATTATGCATTGGTTTATTTTGCTTTAAAATAGGAACAACCATTGAGTGTCTCCATATAGATGGCATGTTCCCTTCAACCCAGCATTTTCTGATAATTTCATGTAAGAATGTGGAAAAAAATTCTGGCAGATGTTTTAGCATTTCATTTGAAATTGCATCTAAACCAACATGGTTTTTTTGCTATTAGGTAATGAAGAAATAAGTTAATTCTTGAAATGTGACATCCTATCTGATATAGACAACAAAATTTTTATGGCTTTGAGTCAAAACAGACTATCTTTAGATAGTCCATTGACGTATTATTGGACTTATTAAAAAAACTAATAACTTGTATCAAACAATGACTGCAGAAATATAAAAAGAGGGTTATGCTTTTCCTCTCTTTTCCTCTCAATTATAATCCTGATTTTCCGGTTATCACCATCAGCTTCTTCTTTGATCGCTCAGACAGTTTCCTGTCAATTATGAGCATTGTGCTGCCGTTACGCGCCTAACTAAGAAATAGTTAGGCCCAGCAAGTCCGATTTCGGCTGGAGGAAATCTTTTTGAAAGTGTTTCGTGAAAAAAGGCAGGAGAATGGACCGGTAAGGCAGAAAGATAGTAGATGACAGTAAGTTAGTGAGTAAGCAAAGGGAAAGGGCAGAGTCAAAGAGAGTGACAGATTAGAGGAAGCTACAAGCACAGAAGGTGGGGGAACTATTTGTACAAAAGACCCCCGGTATCACCATCAGCGATTTCAGTTGACAAAGAATTGCAGAATCCACCTACAATAGGCCTAATGACCACACAAACGGACCATTTACAATTCCGAAGATGACCATATTATTTGAGACGGAGTGACTTGCACGCGTCGCTTAGGTTTCCGATGACTGAAAGCAGATCATGTGCTTGCATGGCCACTGCTTACCAGCACTGTCATTTACCTTGTCTATTCGAAATCCTCGCATTGTATTGACTGTCACGTATAGCCTATAAGGGCATAATTCTGACGTCAGTATCCATAAAGGCCTTTTTGTTTGTTTTTGTTTTTGACCCCTACAAGAGCTATTAACGATCTCAGTTTCTAATCCTTGCTGATCATTATTTAAAAAGACCACTACGTTAGTTGTGAAGATTATCCTACGGGTGACAAAAGCAAAAACAAACAAACAAAACCATAATAAGAAATAAACGAATCACGAATATTTATTTAAAATAACCAAACTATCATTTTGACTGATTATTTAGGCTTTTTAAGAAGATTCATTCAATACATGAAAGGTTACAACAGGGTTTTTTCTTTCCAAGATGCTTTTATTTGGAGAGCTCCCAAAAAAAACCAGAAGAAGAAGAAGCAAAATGGTGTTTTACGTCCTCTCGGTCTGGAACAGACACATATGGGACATTTGTAGATACAAAGATGGTGGGAACAATACTGGAGGCAATGCAACACCAGTAAAGTCCCGATTTTTTAACAATACAGATAGGTGTAGCAGTAACCACGCCTCGGTTAAACCTCATCGGCTATGGTACCGCCACAATGGTATGGTACCCTTGTACAACAGTTTTCGTTGTGACCCATTAAAATATCAGTTTTTGAGGGGCAAAAACACTCGCCGAAAAAAAAAATCAATCGTCTGCATGCTTTGCTCCTTTGCTTTATGGTCTGGTCCAACTTCAAGCAGCGAGAGGTACGTAGCGTAGTACATAGGGCTATACCTTCTTCATAATTTTGAAAGAGAGAAGGTAATAATTATACCGGGCCCGGTAATTCTGTAGCATTAATGCTCCTTTCAGCCAACCTTCCGTCATAATCTGCGAAATGCAGTGTTTTGTGAATGGGCCTGTTAAATATAATAATATAGTCAACAAAACGCTTGTTAAGTGGAACACACACACACACACACTCAGTGCCCCCCCCACCCCACCCCCTACACCCCAAAACCCCCACAACAAAACAAAAGAAAACCACACATCATGCACACCACACGCGCTCTCTGAAAGAGAGACAGGGAGAGGGTAGGAGGGAGGAAGGAATGGTATCTCAGTGTGCTTCCTGTAGTATACTTAGTAGGCCTACGTACTAGTACGACCGTTTTGAGGTTCTCAAAAGAAAAGAGCTTGCTGTTTGCTTGCCAATAAGTATAGTGGACTTGAACTATTGTGATCTTCTTCGTGATAAGTTTAAACAGGGGCTGATCAGATGATAGCCATGAATTGGGGAGTTACATGTAATCGGTTGGGGTGTGTGGGGCGGGGGACCCCAGAAGCTAATGGTAATTTGAATGTAAAAGATGCAATGAAGGCCTCTCCTGGGAAAATAAGCTAAAACTATAGCATGGAATTATATTTCTCACTCCTTTTCTTTCTTTCTTTTTCTTTTTAAACTGAGAAGGGAACAGTGTGTGTGTGTGCGTGTGCACATGTGTATATGTGTGCGTGCAAAGATAAACAAAAATATAGGCTGTTTTGACCAGTTTTTTAAATGTTGATTTGAATCCCGAATCCCGTAGTCAGGATGGTCGTAGGGGCGCCTTTGAAGATTTCACAACCAGTCTCTTCCACTCTTCCCCGTGATTGGAATCCCCGTTATGTAAAAAAAAAAGGGCGATAGAGAGCAGGATTTGGCAAATACTCACAAGAACTGCTTCTGAAAAGTGTTCCGTGTCTATAGACACCCAGACCGTTAAACCTGTCAACAGTGGATAATTATGTGAAATGAAACGGCTATGTAGGCAAATAAGGCAAAAACAAAAATCATTGAAAAAAACCATAATATAAATCCATGTATATCAGATGATGAAGTACAAGTAGATTATAACGAATAATGCATTTAAATTTATACCATATTACATATAGTGACAATACATATGCTCAGATTTATTTAAGAAATATTCTCTCGTCTGTTAATTGCGTGGAAAACATACCCGGCTGGATAAATTCTGCATATTGGATGGGTTTCTAGCTTTAAATGTCTGAATTGAAATTCTAACTGATTCTTGAAAAAAACCTTTTGTCTAAGGTCTCTGTAGGCTTGGCATTCAAATATGAAATGTTGTTCATTTTCTGTCTTATTTTTGCAGAAAAAAGGAATTTTTTTGCCTCATGAGGGAAAACAGAACTCTCCAAACTCGATCACACTCTCTCTGATTCTCTATTTTACTTTTTGTTTTCTGTTTGTCTTTCTCTCTCTCTCTCTGTGTCTCTGTCTGTCTCTCTGCATCTCTTTCTCTGCGTGTCCCTATCTCTCTTTCTGTATCTCTCTTCGGCTTCGGATAGTTTCTTCTTCTTCGCCTTAGGCAGCCAGCCAACTTCATCACGCTGAAGATTCTGCTGCACTTTAGGGGGTAGTACGAAAAAGAAAGAAAATAAGTTCAGCAAAGATAGGATGAAATATCCTTAATTATTATTAATTTCTTATGGTGTGTTTATTTATTTCTGACGTAGGGACATTTTCAATTCAAGTTTTAACCCCTTCAGTGCCAAGGGCATTTTGCTCACAGACAGTTATAATTTAAAAAAATTGTAGTGTTGGGCATTTTCATGAATAAGCATGGAATTTTACCTTTACCAAAAGAAATTCTAATGTTGGGCATTTTCATGTAACAAACATGGAATTTGGTACGACGGCGGTTTCTTATGGTGTGTTTACCAATTTCTGACGTAGGGATATTTTCGATTCAGCCTTTAATCCCTTCGGTGCCCCTTGTGGAACTTTTAATTCAACAAAAAATTATAGTTTTGTGTTTTTGTTTACAAGTGTCTGCCATAAAAATGTCTTTGGTACTGAAGCGGTTAAAGGCTGAATTGAAAATGTCCCTATGTGATGTCAGAAATTGACAAACGCATAAGAAACTGTTATGCAAAACGTCATGCTTGTTATATGAAAATGCACATCACTAGAAGGTACATATAGGCTACTGTTTTCGTGACACATTCAACAAGAAAGCTTCTAGATCTATCCTCACCCTAATTCTTGAATTTGTTTGTCTTCCCCTATACAGTCTTTGATTCAACACTGTAATCTAAGATTGTGAAAACCGCTATAGAGTGGGTTCAGGGGTCGAAACACAAGAGGGAACGCTCGCACCGTTCGCACAATTCGGCAAAAAACGGTCCTAAGAAACACATTTGTTACCCTATCCCTAACCCTAACCCTACCTACCCCCCACTATATGTACTGCAGTACACCGCGATTTGTCATAGTTGTGGTTCGTAGCGTTTTCCCGTCTTATAGGGTAGGGTTAGGGTTATGGCTAGGGTTAGGGTTAAGGTTAGTGTTCCAAAAAGATAATTTGGTGAAAATGTTCCTAAAATACAGCTTTATGTATGGTAAGAAAGGCAATAACAGAAAAAATACAATTAACCGAGAAATGTAGGGAGGGTGGCACATCTTCACCTTTACCCCCAATCAGACAAGAGCTTGCAATATTTTTCCAAAATCGTGTTGTCAAGTCGTTTCTTAGACCCCTTCTGGCGTAACAGTTATTCGCGCGAATATCGACATCTAGTGAAAATACCCCCTGTTCATTATGATGACGACATCGTTTGTTTTGGGTTTAACTGACCAATCAAACAAATATCTACTTTGTACGGTTACCGAAGAAACCGGCCACTGACGAAAACGGACCCTACGAACACGGCCCTTGTCCTACGAAAACTGTCAATAACGAAAACGGCCCTACTCAAAATACGAAAACGGCACTACAATAACCAAAAACGGCCCCGTTGTTTATTATACACCTGCTTTCCTAGGTAGGGTAGGGGTGTTCTGGAATCACTTTGTCTGTCTGTCTGTCCGTTTGTCTCTATGTCATTTTCAAGTTCATTGTGTTAAAGGTCAAAGGCTTCCTGTTTTTCTAACTACTGTTGCACTTTTTTTTTACCCGGCCAGGGGACGGGTCTTGTTACGGGTCTGTCTGTGTACTGTTTGTCGGTGTATCGATTTTCTTGAAAACTACTGGACGGATCAGTTTCCATCAAATTTGGCAGAGGGGTAGACATCTTGAAAATGAAGATTCCTATCATATTCATGACTGCTGACCTTGACCTTGATATTTGACCTTGATAACCGATATTTTCTTCTTTGGGCTATATATTTCATTCCCAATCTGTAAGCTTATCTCACTGATGAACCAGGGAACAGAATTGCTTAACAGTTTGTGTGGTGGTGCATCACGGCAATGGAGGGAATTCGTATTGTCAGAATCTATTTCTAGTTTATTCTTTTTTTTTAACACTGCAGTTTATATTGTCAATTTTAAAACTTGAATTAGGTATGTGTGAGATTTCGACTTTGAAAAATAGAATGGTTTTCATATGTTTTACACATGTTGCATCAAACATGTCACTACAAATATGAATGGCCAATCCAAGGGAACTTTCACTCACACACACACACACACACACACACACACACACACACACACACACACACACACACACACACACACACACTCTTTTGTCTGAATCACTTTAGTAGTGGAAGGACGTTAACTTGACGTTAATTGAATTGAATAAGACACACACATGCACACACTGAGAGAGACAGAGAGGGGGGGGGGGGGGGCACAGAGAGAGAGAGAGAGAGAGAGAGAGAGAGAGAGAGAGAGAGAGAGAGAGCACGAACACACATTTTTTAGTTCAGGGGTCGTTTTGGTAAGAGAAGGGCCGTTTCAAGTTCGTCTCGAGTCCAGGGGCCGTTTTCGTAACTAGTACGCCGTTTTCGTCTCGAGTACCGGGGCCGTTTTCGTAACTAGTAGGGCCAGAGCCTGTGTATCTAGTATATACACAGGAAGAAATAATGTTTTACGCCCTCTTTGGCCTTTCGGCCATGTGAGGCATCGTATATACACAGGCTATGAGTAGGGCCGTTTTATATATCGTCCCGAGTACCGGGGCCGTAAATCGTAACTAGTAGGGCCGTTTTCGTCAGGGGCCGTTTTCTTCGGTCACGCTTTGTACCAATCAAAAGTCCCTTCCACCGATCAGCTGTCGTCTGCTAGAGTAGAATTATATCGCTGTTGCTGACAGGACAAATCTGTGTCATAACCTCTTCGTGTTGTTTACAAAGTTCGACGTTTCATAACTGTCTTTCGTCACCTGCCAATTTACAATGAAACATGGAACAAGAAAAGGATCTCTTAGGCCTACCTTAGGCTAGCGTTAGGCCTACAAGTACAACACACCCACCACCTTAGTTCTACGTCACTTCCTACCTGTCGCCATTCCATCAAATGTGAAAGAAAAAGATCGAATTTGCAGGTGTGTCAATCGACTGTATGTGAAAGGACAAAAACGGATCGCTTCTTGTTTTTAAAATTTTCAATGAGCTCTGATTTTCAGAGACCAAGAAACGTTTACAGTAACACATCAAGATGAACAAAATTTTCAAAAAGAAGAATCAGAATAATGAAAATCTCGCCGATGCCGCAAGTGCGACACGCCCAAACGACAACGGTACTCCCTCATCAGAAGCAAACGGTGGACCCAGCTCCAGACTGAGCCACAGACCATCGCCACCCATGCAGTCCCAAAGACCCCGTCTCACGTTCCACTGTCAGCAGGCTCATGGCAGCCCCACGGGCATCATTTCTGGCTTCACCAACGTGAAGGAACTGTACCAGAAAATAGCGGATTGTTATGACTTGCCTGTGGAAGAAGTGGGTATACATAACATAGGCCAACTAGATTACTACAATCTGTCTACAATCTTAGGGCCTACAAGTACAAGTGTATGTATGTATGCATCATTTTATGCCTGTCTTTTTTCCCCCCGACAATGAGTGCCAGATAGCAGAGGGAGCAC
Source organism: Phymorhynchus buccinoides (assembly GCA_017654935.2). Lineage (NCBI taxonomy): Eukaryota > Metazoa > Mollusca > Gastropoda > Neogastropoda > Raphitomidae > Phymorhynchus > Phymorhynchus buccinoides. Next base: position 27,115 of record JAGGCT020001739.1, read on the forward strand.
CTGCTATTCTGGTGGGTTGAGTTAAAATTTTGTTGCCCACTGCAAAGAACACCTTTTGCAAGAGTGAATGCCCTTAGTCAGTGGGTGGGGGAAGATGGTTGAGTACTGACCAAACAAGGGTATAACTCTCGCCAATAAGCCTCTTTGAGGCCACTTAAGTTAATGGCTGCCTTTTGCAAGAATTAATGCCCTTTTGGATACTGATCAACAAGGGCTTAAATCTTGCTTTTAAGGGCATTAATAACCATAGTTGCAGTGGCCATAATTATGGAGATGCCTTGCCTAGGGCTTAGGGAAGTTAGGGTTTTTTCTATGCAACATGTGCAGCCTTACGGTCATGCATGTCCCATAAATGCAAATACTCCTTTGCATGCATCATGTGGGGCCTTAACGGTCTTGCATGACACACTCTGCATGTATCATGTGGGGCCCGGGTGTCCCCGGCTAGACCGGGGCATTTAACGGGCGTGCATGACTTTAAAACTCTTGTCTTTCCTCTAAGCGCTTCATCACATGCTCCCCCCCCCCCCGTTTTTGTTTTGTTTTGTTTTGTTAACCTCCTCCAATGTTAAATCTCATAAATATCCTTCTTCAATCATAGTAAACAGTATAAATATAGTATAAATGTTTCAATTATTTTTGACTATCTTGGGAACATTTCTTTCTCCCCATAATTATATCTTATCATTTAACTTTCTACTCTATCTTTTGATGGGTTTTTTTTTTTCTTTTTCGTACTTTTTCGCACTAGAGCCAGTGCAAATGTTCCCTGGTTTGAGAGTCGTAGTTTTACCCGAAAAACTAAGCCGTACTTTGATAATGTTCCAATACTGCAGAAAATCATTTATTGTACAGCTCTTATTTACTATAGTGGCCTCTTCTACCGAGTTCTAGTACTACAGACTAATGTCAACCAGTGATAAAAAACATTTGAGTAAAGGACAAGTAGATTTACACCTATAGTATTAGTATACAGATAATATTTATATGTACTGGTATTTTGGGGTGGGGTGGAACAAACACTAAGTACTTACTGTTTAAAGTATTTTAATTAAATGTTAAGATTCTCTATACAACAGAACCTCCCTATTATAGTATTAAGACCTTCCTTATTAAGACTCCCTCCCACTTACTTTTCTGAGTATTACAACTCCCTCCCACTTAACTCTTAACACATTCATGACGGGTAGCAACTATTGTTGTGGTAGCCGTACATCGTATATCATCTATAGACGGGTTGCTCCTATAGTTGTTTCACAGTATAACTTAAGGTACAAAACTTGTGTATTTAACTTTCGACCACAGATTGCTTTTATCCTGCGAATTGTTTCCCTTGTTAAAGCACTTCCGTTTACTGTAATTTTTATGTCTTTGATCGGCGACTTGACGGCAAATTCAAACGAAAAATGCCAAATTAACATGGTCTAATGATGTAAAATTTTAAAGAAAAAGAAAGAGTACAGTAAACCCCTTATGTTTTGATCACCCTAGTTGAGTACCAAAAGAGTCTGATTAATCAGTCACCTCCCAGACCCAGGAAGCTAAAAATAAAAAGTAAAATCCATCGATCCCAGTTGACAAAATTGAAAAGTCAAGAGGACTTTTCTAACACACTCTTGCATCTCTATTCAGATTCTGTTCTGCACTCTGAACACACACAAGGTGGACATGAACCGGCTACTGGGCGGTCAGATCGGGCTGGAGGACTTCATCTTCGCCCACATCAAGGGTCAGCCCAAAGAGGTTGAGGTCACCAAATCGGAGGACGCCCTGGGGCTGACCATCACGGACAACGGGGCAGGCTACGCCTTCATCAAACGCATCAAGGAGGGCAGCACCATGGACAAGGTGCCCTTGATTGCCGTGGGCGACCATATAGAGAAGATCGACGGACAGCTGCTGGTGGGCTGTCGGCACTTTGAAGTGGCCAAAAAGCTGAAGGAGATCCCCAAAGGAACGACGTTTTTGTTGCGAACTGTTGAACCCATTAAATCGGGCTTCTGTGAGTATTTTCTCTTTTTCTTTTGTCTAAGTTCCTTTTTTGATTTTCAGGGTGCTTGCTCTGTTAATGTAATGGGAAAGCAATGCTTGATTATTTTACTTGATATTACACCCTGATGTTCACTTTGATTGTTCGGTATTGTCATTAAATAAGAAAGCACATGTATGTATCAGAAATTTTAAATTATTATATCATGCACTAATGTTTAGTAATATGTGACTGCATGGGAAAACCAGACATAATGGAATTTCTACTTAAATTGGGATTTTAATTTTACAAGATGGAGCAACGAATTCTTGTCAATACACAGAAAACAGAATGAAGTTATATTGTCGAGTTTTGTTTTTATTGCCATTTGAAGTTTGACATCCGAGATAGATCATTTGCAGAAATTTGGCATCATATATGGCAGAATTTTGCTTCGTTGTTTCTATTGACTTGATTAAATAAAAAACCAATCAATTAAACAAATAAATCATTCAAAATTGTCTTTCATGTTGTGGATACTGGTAGAATACACATAAATATGCCCTAAATAGAAAATTGTTATTTTGGCCTTTGCTTAAAAAATAGTCTGGGCGACATATGTCTGATTTTCCCATGCACCATCACATAAGTACTTTGTGTTGTGATACATGATGCAGTGTGTTTTGGATAGAAGAGAAAAGAGAGTAGAAAGAAGGGAATTTGGTAAGTTGAAAATGTCTTATTTGTGCCGGGGGAAAATGGGTCTGTATTTGGGTGGGTGGGGTGGGATGTGTGTGGCAGGGGTAACATATTTTGTTTGCATGTAAGCAAATGGCCCCAAACCTGTTTATGTAGACTGCAGTGATGTGAACAAGCTAGGGTTAAATAATAAGTGTCAGTTTCTGGCACCACCTGGGACTTCAGTTCATTTTCTTTGAACAACTAGGCATCTTTCAATGTGGACAGTAAATTTGTCAAAATCTGTCATTTAAAAAAAGTACGCTTCTTCTGCATAGGTGAAGAATATTATTACAGTGGAACCTCCCTTATAAGACCTTCAAAAATCATCCAAAATGAGGTCTTATAAAGGAGGAGTCTTATAAGGGAGGTAATTTTAATACTTACAAAGAAGGGCAATGTCTCAGAGAAGTAGGTCTTATATGGGAGGGAGTCTTATAATGGGAGGTCTTATAAGGGAGGTTCCATTGTATAAGTTTATTGGCCTCTCGGCATGTCAGATCTTTACCCCACTCATCATGTTCTGTTGCAAAGTGATCGCTGACATTTACACTGTTGGCTATATTATATACAGTATTGATCCTTTGTATTGTGCTACACAGCAGGCTTCATCTCGGGGGTGGTGTGTGTGTGTGTGTGTGTGGGTCTGAATTGTCTTCGCTGAGCTGTCTCGGATTTCACCTGCCTATTGCTATGGAAATTACATTTTTTCACCACCACCCCTCCTCTGACTCTTCTCTTTTACTTAGTTTTTTAAAAAGACTTTTTTACATTGGTACTCTGAGTTTGGTGAATCCAGTGGAATCCAGATAACTAAAATAGTGGGTAGCTCAAAAGATGTGAATACCTCACAATAATTTTTGTGTCCCAGTTTAATCATCTTTATGCCATTCTTTTAAAATCTCAAAATATTGGCTGTCTCAAAACGAAATTCATGCTCTTATGAATGTCACATTATTATATAATGTATTATTTTTTATATCCATTTCTCCCAACACCTGTGTATTGGGTGACATTATATCCAATAACTGCACCTCAGTCCCCAGTATCCATATGCACAACTTATGTATGCACATGCACACACACACGAAACAGACACACGGGATGGCACACACGGGACACACACACACACACACACAGCACACACACACACACACACACAGTAACGCACACGCACACACACACACACACACACATACACACACACACACATGCACACACACACACTCTCTCTCTCCCCCCCTCTCTCTCTCTCTCTCTCTCTCTCTCTCTCTCTCTCTCTCTCTCTCTCAAACACATCTTTGTGGGCAATCAATTATTTTTAACACCACAAGGCACCAGTTGGGTAATAGTGCAAGTTGTACTCTTAAGGCAGAACATTTTCACTGAGAAGCAACATTCTGCTGTTCTTGGGAAAGGGGTAGGGGTAGGATCAGCCTAGCCTATGGTTATTGTTATGAAACTGAACAAAATCCGCAGTGACTGAGTCCATTTAGATTATATTATCACTGGAAAATACGATGATGTGAGAATTTTGAACTTTTCAATAGAAAATGAAGTGAAAATTGATAGCGATGGCGCCGAGTTGAATCAGTGTTTTATCGCGAGTCGTGTACCAATGTGAATTTTTTTTTTTTTCCCCTCAAATTCCGGGTTTTTGTGTGGTAAATTCCAGGTTTTTCATTATTAGGGTAAACAGGTCTGTGAAGGAGTATGCACATTACATGTGAAGCCCATCCACATATCCCATCTGTTTATTTCCTACTTTCTTTTACTTGATTGCGGATGGATTTAAGTACGGACATTTTTATAAATGTGCACAGACCCTTACTGTTCAGCCCTGAGTCAAGTGTACAAAGTCGTTGCACATAATGGGTCCACATTGATTATATTGATGTGACCCAGCACCACGAAAGGGACATTAAGTGTAATAATGACCATTCTGAGAAAATAGTACAGTTGGAAACTGCAGACAATTCTCTTTCAAATGAGTTAAGAATCATTCTTGTATCTTTTTCTATTCCAGAGTTATGAGAATTTAAAGTTGGTAGGATGACTGTCGGCCATTTTGAGAAATCACAGTCTAAAGTTTAGCCTAGCTGAAGAAAATGCATCAACCTTCTCATTTTAAAGCACTTTTTGGAGTAATTAGAGACCATAACAAAGATTGTCCTTTATAAATATGAAAAATAAGATGTTAGAAAGCATGAAAATACAAATAACTCAAAATTCATAAAAAGTGAGATTTTTTGCTTTACAAGCCTGTTGTGAGAAACTAGCCCAGCGACTTAATGTCCCTTTCATGGTGCTGGGTCACATATAAATTATTCAGCAGGTAGGATTGGTGTATCCTGAGCATGGTCATCAGTCTCTGTGGTCACTGGAAGAGCATGTTTGTATAATTGAAGAGACTGAATGAGGAAAATCAATAGAAATCTAGACAGATGACCTCCAGAATGATTCATTTGGTTTCCAATGATCTCTCTTTGTTAAAATTTGGCTTTTTGTTTAGTGCAAGTGCAAATTGTGAGAGATTAGCAAGGATTCCAAAACTGAATGAGCAATATTTTGATTGATATCAGATGAGACAAATAAAATTAGAAATAGATCAGATGGATTTGTTATTGCGACTTTACATACATGTATACAACATGCACTACAGTGTATGTAGATAAGCAGATCGAAAGGAAAATGTGTAAGAGTGTGACTGTCATTCCTGAAGAATTTGGGGTCCAGTGACACTGACAAGGTCTCTTTGTTCAATAAGAATGTGTGTGTGTGTGTGTGTATGCATGCGTGTGTGCATGCATGTGTGTGTGTGACTCTGTGTGTGTGTGTGTGCATTCAGGTGTGTTGGTGTGTGTTCGGTAAATATATTTATACAAATTATGTGTATTATGATTGCATCGGCTCGTGTTAAATACAGGTTGTATATTTTAAACGCTTTGAATTTAAGTAAACTGTTTAAGACACAATGCTCAAACCTTTATCCATTTGTGAAGGACAAAAGCCTGAAAAGGTGTGCTAGTGTGATTTGTATTAAACTTTTAAAAAAATGCTTTTAGGTTAGATTGTACTTTTTACACTTTGCAAATATGTGTTTATGACATTTTTTAACCTGTTGAAATCTGTGTGCCTAGCTTTTTTTTTCTCTCTGTCTTTTTCTTATGATCTTAAAAGCAGTCCAACCACAGAAAGATGCATGTATCTGTTTAAAATCCATTCATCATTGCTCATTTAATGAAAGAAAATTCTCTTGCTTCTTGAACTTGGTTTTGAAGCATATACATATTGATCATGTCATCAATTTTGCATCACTGTTTCTGAATTGATTGCTCCTCTGCATCAATGCTTTCAGATGGATTTGGTAATATGACACAGAGAGGGAGAGAAAGAGAGCTGAATTGTGACATTTTGTGCCATGGTCTTAGTGATTTAGCTTCTGTGAGGTGGTGTTGTACGTGATGTTGAGATCGATTGTGTCATGCGCTTTTTATGATTCCCCCCCCCCCCTTTTTAACGATCAGAAAAGATAGTGCTTTGCAAAGGAATCATGACGTTTTTCAATAAGGGTTAAGATTTTTGTGGGTATTTTACTGAAACCATTTTTTGTTGATCATGTTGTCGACTTTTGTAGGTGTTTTACTTAAACCAGTTTTTGTATAATGATGTAAGTAGTGTAGTTTACTTTCTCAATGAAAAACATTTTAATAGAACAATTTGGAAAGATTAAATCGACATTTGAAAATATAATTCTATTACAGTCAGAATTCGATTATTTTTGTGAAGCTGTTAGTCATACTTGATACTGACAAGGTACAAAAAGCATGCTAAAAGTATGATATATTAACACAGTTTGAAGAAAAAAATGTTCTGACATGAAGAGAAACATTCACTATTTTCTATCTCTACTGCTTTGAGGGATAAATAACTCTTCACCTTGGTGGCTTTTCTTTCTTCATGTGCTCATCTCTTTTTTTACTCTTCTTTTGTGTGTGTGTGTATGTCTTTTTGGACCCCTCACTATACCCCATTTCCCATTTTTTTTAATGTTTGATTTTAATTGTTCAAAACCTCTTCACCTTTTCTCTGGGATTGTGCATCCATAATATTTAATACACTGAAAGAAAATCATATTTTCAATTGAACAATTCATTGCTTAAAACATTCAATAATTTATTTCAATTTATATTTAGGTTTAAAGTTTGCTTGAGTGTGTTTCTGTGCTATGAATGTTCTTTGATAAGTCACAAACCCAGGGAATTCAGCAGTTTCACTTATTTAAAGAAAACTGAAAAAATATGCTTTGTTATGTTAACAGAAGATAATGAACATTATATTGTTGTTCAGGCATAACTTCTAACTGCTATTATGGTATAATACTGGTACTCATTGTGGTACATGGTATAGGTTAAAGCTGGGATGCGTCTTGTAGTGCAAGTTGTAAAATGTAACCCTATGTATTTGTTTCTGTATTTTGATCATCTCTCTTTTGTTTCTCCCCTTTTAGTGAGCTTTACAGATGCTCATGATAAGGTATAGACAGTATTAACTAAATGTTCTTCAATAATGTTAAATTTTAAATAACTTTTCTTCTCATATAGTTTTCAGCAAGACATGTCAAATTCGCTCTCTCTCTTTCTCGAGGGCTGGATGTAAAAAAGCATGTTATTGCTTAGTCTATTACCCTCTATAAATAAATATAAATAAATGTATGCACGCATGTGTGTGTGTGTGTGTGTGTACGCATCATTTTGTGTATGCTGTCTCTGTATGTGTCTCTGACTCTTGTGTTTGCGAGAAGTTAACTGTGTTTGTGAGTAGTTAATGCTTTACCTTGACTGTGGATGACTACATTCTTTTTCTGAGCCTGTTTTATGCATAATATTGTAATGAACTTTCTGGAAAACAAATGTGCTCAGTGCCATTTGTGAAGAATGCGACGTGTGTGATCCATCAATGTCAGTGTCACAGTCATTGTCAGTGTCAGTCTGGCCAGTCTTCAGACCTGCCACTTGCTCCGATTTCAGAGGAGCAGCTCAGATATGTTGAGCATTGCTCCTAGCTCCTCTTGCAACCTCCCCAGCTCCTATATTTTAAAATCTGTCTTGTATACATTTTCCACTCAATTTCACAACAAAGAGCATGCATTCAAAGCGCCAGCTAATGGACATCTAAG